>PVKM010048314.1:0-11230 GCA_004027735.1 Carollia perspicillata
TTTAAAAAATTAAGCTTGTATACTGGGAAGGAGATATATATATATAATGCAACAATTAATTATGAAACTACTTTGCATTTTGTAAACTACTATTGATTATAAGTCAATCTCTTTTGGGAATTAACAGCTCATGTGTTGAGAGACAGGGAGCTCATATGGACAAAGCAGAGAAACAGGTGCCTACTTTGAGTGCACAGCCAGATGCTCTACCAACATCTTTCTTTGGACTTCTGTTCTCAGGCTCTTTTTTTTTAAATCTCTGGCAGCTGTGATAAATGCAGTAAGCATAATCTTGAAGTCAGGGCTCAGCATGAGAAGGAACTTAGGCTGTGTGGACCAAAGAGGAAATAAGAAAATGTTTAGTCTTGATATTACCCATTTTAATTTTGATTTTGTATTGTTTATTATAAACATACCCTTATAACAGTAGAGATAACTTCATTATTAAAATTTCTGCAGGAGGGAAAAACTTCTATTACAGTCTTGAAGATCTCTAGCTATCTTTTTCTACCTACATTTTTTCACTGATGCAGTTATAATGTGACTTTTAATAATGGGAGATTTCTTAAGCATTCAGCCAGACTCTACTTTCTGTCTGGCTCATTTCTGCTGGTCCTCCTTAACAAAAATATCACCTTTGGAAAGCCTTTGCTGATTCTTTTAGCCTAAATCCAGTGTTCTTTATTCCTGCTGCCAAATCTAGATACATTTCTCTCATTGAACTTCACAATTTATGTTTCAATTATTTACATAACACCCTCTCTCTCCTGCCTGTTTAAAGTGGGAGCTTGAGAGCAGAAGCCTTCCTCCATCTGTATTTCATCATGGCCTTAAGTGGTGCTTCGTATATAGTACATTCACGGTACATGTTTGCTACAATGAAATGGTCGATTGTAAAATGGCTATTGGTTGATAGTAAAACTGTTATTCTTATTTATTTTGAAAATTTTAAATGACTTAGGAGCCCCTTCCTAAAAATTTTCTTGAAGGTTCCAAATGTCTACACTACAATAATTTGCTCCCAGCATTTATTATAATTCACATGCAAATTAGGATACCACACTGTGGAAAGCTATTCTATTCACTTCACATTCAGGGAGCTGGACTACACTTAAACCATTATCCATCCTACTTGATAAAAAGGATGAGTTGGCATTGTCTTCTAAGATATGATTCTCTTGCCAAACTCTGAAGACATTTAGAAATCAATAACTCATAAAACATGCTAATAGCTTCAAATGAGCTTTTTCAGAATTGTACCATTAATGAAATTCCCTGGATAATATGTACTCTGTCCACCTTCTCCCACACACATCAAACAAAATTACCAACTGTGTGCATTTATTTATTCATTTATTTACTTAAGATTTATACTCTACCTTCCTAAAAATAATTTTATAGGAGTAACTAGCTAGGATTATCATTAATATCTATATTTCAGTGACCTTATAACTCATGGGTATGTGGCAGTAGCTAATAGTACCTTGTTTCTAATTAGTAGCTTAATTTTATATCTGCCTTCTCTGGCTTTTGTATCAGCAATTTTTCAAGAATACTTTATGGATTGAGAATATTGTGATGACACATAGCTTATGTGCAGAAAGTGACTGTGCGAGTCAGTGTGTATAGAAAACAAAGAGTACTTATTTAATGCTTTCTTATATAATAAAATGTTTGGTAAGTTTTTTGTTTTTTTTTTAAGATCAATAAGACTGAGGCGGGAGTAAAAGACAGAAAACTGTACCTGAATAACAATTAAAATAAAATTTAAAAAATATCTAAAAAAATAACTACAGTTGAGAATTTGAGAGAAAAAATATAGAGTAATTTTACTTTTTAAAAATTAATGAATATGACAAACTGCACACTTGAAATGGTTGCATCATCTTGTATGTAAATTATGCCTCATTAATTTGAAAAAATCAGTATTTACAGTGAAAGAAAGTAGATTAGTGGATTCATAGGGCTGAGGAGGTAGGGATAATATAAAGGAAGATGAAGGGGCTTTGGGGATTACTGAAATGTTCTATAACTTGATTGTGTCTAGTGATTTTTTGGGTGAATATATTTGTCAAAATTTATCAAACATAATAAGGATTTACTTACTTTTATGTAAATTACACCTCATTAAAGTTGAACAAAAAATAACAGCTAAGCAAAGAAAAATTACTATTTTATTCAAGTGTCATTAAATTACTATTTTAAAGGTTTATAATAAGTTAACGCTGAGTACTGTATTTTTATGGTGGTAACTTTTCCTAGCCAGATATCTCACAGACAAAAATAATGTGTATAGATCTCATTAAATGACTAATATCATAAAATTTCTTTCTCTATGAAAAAAATTATTAATGTCCCATAATGCAAGGTCACTGAGTTGGCTGGTCATGTATATTAAAATGAGTATAACATTCCATATATACGACAACGTACCATTCAGTTCTGAGGCCTGTTTAAAAGAAATGCAAATAGCTGGTAAATTTGTGAATTCACAAATATAGTTCACACTGTATTATATTTAGATGGAGATTTGTCACTTCAAAATGGAAAAACTATAACCATAACATTTATCCATTAGATGATATCTGAATAAGAGCAAAGTGCTGTGAGTATGGATGGCACATTACAGTGGAGACCTCTCGGGTGAGGCCTCCCATCATTTTTTCAGTATCTTCTACATTTCATGAGTTTCTCCATTGTGAGTTTTGCCTTTCCATTATACAATCCAGAAAAATCAAATCCTTTTTCCCACTATCCTATGCATTTAGGATCTTCAAGCAGAAGACCTTGGTACCAACAATCAGATGCACCCACATTAGGTTTCAATTTATAGTGAGAGGAAACAAAAAATGTGTTAGGCATCCATTTTCCTGATGAAAGTGACAGCTGAGTACCTTGCTGTAAGAGGTAGCAGTAGAAGCTAATTTGAAGTTGAGGACCTAGCATCTAGCAATCTTAGAGAAGTTGCATTCCTTGTATCTCACATCTTGGTTGTGGCAGCAATGATGGTGGCAGTTTCCACATGAGGCAAGTTCTGGAGTCAGAAGCAGCCATGGTTTGTTCACCCAGCCAGTGTGTAACTAGTTCTGGAGATGGTTCCTGTTAATTTAGCCTGGTGCCTACTTCTTCAGACCTGTCAAGGATTCTGTGAGCTACTTGGTTTTCTCTACCAAATTCTTTGTTAGATTAAACAGGGTGTATCGAATTATGTTTGCCCCTTTGATCAGCATGCACATTTTATATAGGCTTTGAGCAGCAAGGAGTAATCTCAGTGTTAGATGTTTTCTAAGAAGTTAAGACCAGGTAGAAATCACTCTATTCTACCTTATTTCTTTTTTTTTTAAAGATTTTATTTATTTATCTTTAGAGAGGAAGGGAAGGAGAGAGGGAGAGAAATATCAATGTATGGTTGCCTCTCGTGCGTCCCCTGCTGGGAACTGGCCCACAACCCAGGCATGTGCCCTGACTGGGAATCAAACCTCGATCGTCTGGTTCGCAGGCCCGTGCTCAATCCACTGAGCCATGCCAGCCAGGGCTATTCTACCTTATTTCTGAGAAATTCTATTTTATTCTAGTGCCACAACAAGGAAACAATGTCACAAGCTCTTCCAGGGAGTTAACTGCTGTACTCCTAACTGGACACTCTTAGTGTTTACTAAACTACTTAGGTTCTTTTTATTGATAGTTTACCCCAGCACTCTGGGGAACACACTAAACCCCAGTACTATGTGTGATGATTATAAATTTTATCTTTCAGGACTTGTCTACTTCTACTGTCTCTTTCTGAGTCATCCCATCAAGTCCCAAGGTTTTCAATACTATCTACACACTGATCACATCCAAATTTCTATCCAATTTTATCTCCCCTCTGAAATCCAGACTCATACAACTCCCTACTTACTATATTCATTTGTCTAGTAGGTAACTAAAATTTAACCTGCACATTTCTTAGATATGCCACAAAAAGCAAAAATGACAAAAGAAAAAAATAGATAAATTAGAATACATCAAAATTTAAAACACTGGGCTGCAAATAATACCATCATAGAAGTGAAAATACAACACAAAGAACAGGAGAAATTATTTGTAAGTTATATATCTGAAAAGGGGCTTATATCTAAAATATGTAAAGAAGTCATACAACTCATAATAAAAAATAGAAGAAATAATTTTAAAATGGGCTAAGGATTTGAATAGACATTATGCAAAGAAGATACACAAATGAAAGAATCCAGCCATAAAAAGCCACACTGTAAAGTGATATAAATCATCCCTTAACAGGAAATGCCAAAATGGAGAAATCTATACAGACAGAAAGTAAGTTAGTGGTTGTCTAGAGGCAAGGTAATAGGTATAGGTTTCCTTTTGAAGTGATAAAATGTTCTAAACTTAGATTGTGATGATGACTGCACAGCTCTGTGGATATACTAAAAAATCCTTGAATTGTGCACTCTAAATGTTATATGAATTTTATGGTATGTGAATTATATCTCAATACAGATTAAAAAAACTGAAAAACCTTAATGATGCTAAAACTGAACACTTCTTATTCTCTCAAACCCAAACCTGTTTCTCTTACAATTTCTCCTTAGTTGTCCAAGACAATAGCATAAAAGTCATTCTTGATTCTTCTTTATACATCCTCCATATTTAATCCATCTATAAATCCAGTAGTTGTTACCTCAAACTATATCCCAGCTCTGACGACCTCACTCCTTCCAAGCCCTAGTCTAAGTCACTATCACCTGTATTCCTACATAAATGCCTTCTAACTGGCATTTCAGCTTCTATATTTATCTTTATGAATGTTTCCTCATGATAGCTACCTGACATTTTGAAAACTGTAGGTCAGACCATATCATCCCTGCTTAAAATTCTCTAATAAATTTCTGTTGAATGTAAATAAAATTCAATCTCTTTTCTGTAGCCCACCAGTCCCTAGTGCTGCCTTCCTCAGAATTCACTATGTGCCTTCTGAATGTTGCCTTGAATAGGCCAGATTTGTTTCGACCTCATGACCTTTGCACTTACTATTCCTTTTGATTCTTATTACTGGTCCATGTCATCACTCAAGTCTCAACTCAAAAGTCTTCACCTGGGCTTCCTAAAATAGTACTGTCTTTCAATGACTACCCTGTCATCTTGTTTTACTTTCTTTAAAGATTTTTTATTTTTATTTATTTTTAGAGAGAAGGGAAGGGGGAGAGAAAGAGAGGGAGAGAAACATGGATTAGCTGCCTCTCCCACACCTCCAACCCCGGACCTGGCCCACAACCCAGACATGTGCCCTGACCATGAATCAAACTGGTGACCCTTGGGTTCACAGGCTAGAGCTCAACCCACTGTGTCACACCAGCCAGGGCCTATTTTACTTTCTTAATAACACTTCTAACTCGCTGAGATTATCTCAATTATTTCCTTTTTACTGTGGTAAGAAACATAAAACATAAAATTTACCACCTTAATCATTTAAGTGTACAGCACAGTTTAATTACAAGCACATTGTTGTGTAACAGTTCTCTAGAACATTTTGATCTTACAAAACTGAAATCCTGTACTCATCGAATAACAACTTCCCTTTTCCTCCTCTCCCCAGTCCCTGGAAACCACCATTCTATTTTCTGTTTCTATGAATTTGACTACTCTAGGACATCATAAATGGGAAATCATGCAGCATTTGTGATTGACTTATTTCACTTAGTACAATGTCCTCCAGGTTCATCCATGTTGTCCCTTGTTAAGGCTGAACAATATTTCATTTATTTATATTTTGCATTTTCTTTCTTTGTTGATCTGATTATTACCTGTTCCCCTCTGTGGACAGTAAGCACCATGACAGTAGAGCCATTGTCTATCTTGTTCATTGCTGTATCTTCTCCACCTAGAACAGTTAAAGAAAGTTCCATAGGACTTCTGGTCAAGAAGGAGGCATGCTTCACCTCCTTGAACAACCACAAAAAGAATTACAACTAAATCTCAAAACAACACCCAGAACTGTCAGAAAATGAACTGTATGTAAATCTGACAACAAAAGATTTTAAAAAGTCACACTTATCCAGACAGGTAGGAAGGGCAGAGACAGAGGGATGGGCCAAGAGGCGCTGTGTGGTGTGGAAAGGCATTGGCAGTGTCAGAAAGGACATGGTGGTCCCACATTCATGTGTGGTGGATAAAAATCAAGAGGGATACTTTGGGAGTGAGCAATCCCAGCCCCAGGCCATACCACACACCTCAGGGTTCCAATGCTGGGAAGATAAGTCCCCATAACTTCTGGCTATAAAAACCCATGGGGTTTGGAGCAGCAGAAAAACTGGATTATCAGGAAACTTCACTTAAAGGACCCACACTGTCTTAAAATATAAGCTAACCCACCTACTCTGTGATTCAACACCAGGGCAACAGCTGGAAGGGTGCCAGTCACAATATGGGGAGTGGGTGAGGTGACTGGAATGGGGCAAGTGCTGGGCAAACCTCTAGAAGTCAGGCAGCAGCATTTTCCCCTTTCCCAGCCCTACCTACACATACACCCACAAGGCAGTAAAGCCGGCTGCCCGACTCTGGCAATTACCTAAGGTTCTTCCCCACACAATTGACAGGGGCCTTTTCTACAATAGGTCACACTACTGAGACAGGGAGTCAAAACAGCTCTCTGTCTACACAGGGAGGCTGCCTAAACAAATAGTCACAGAAACATAGCCTAAATGAAAGAACTAAATGAAATGGAGACAGCCAACCTATCAGATGCAGAGGTCAAAACACTGGTGACATGGAGGCTCAGAGAACGCACTGAGTACGCCAACAACATAAATGAAGAAATGAAAGTTACACTAAGTAATATAAAGAAAAATCTATAGGGAAACAACAGTGAGGGAAAGGAAGCCAGGATTCAAATCAATGATTTGGAACATAAAGAAGAAATAAACATTCAACCAGAACAAAATGAAGAAACAAGAGTTCAAAAAAATGAGGATAGTATAAGAACTCTGGGGACTTCCGGCCAGATGGAGGTGTAGGTGGAAACACTGTGCCTCCTCGCACAACCAAATTTAAGGACAACAAAGATTTAGAAACAAAAACACAACCATAACAGACAGAAAATCGAACTGTACGGAAGTCCAACAACAATGAACCATTCATCCAGACCGGTAAGAAGGGTGGAGTTAGCAGTGGGTGGAGAGGGGTCGTGGCAGGAAAAAGTGGTGGTTGGCTGAACCGGGCCAAGGGTGGAAACGAGCAAACCCAGTGAGGCACACAAGGTGGTTGGCTGACCACAGACACAAATTCACGCACAGATAAATCAGGCAAAAAACAGACAGTGAGACAGACCACATAACCCAGGGCCCCAGTGATGAGAAATAAAGCCTGAAAGCACCGATTGAAAACACTTGTGGGGGTTCAGGAGCTGGGAGAAACTCCCAGTCTCACAAGAGAATTTGTTGGAGAGATCCACAGGGTCCTGGAACATACACAAGCTCACCCACCCAGGAAACAGCACCAGAAGGGCACAATTTACATGTGGGAAGTAGAGAGGGGACCAAAATCTGAGAGAGAGTGGAGCAAGGGCCATTATTTCCTCTCTGACCCTGCCCCCACATATACCATTGCAACCCAGCAACATGGGTTGCCCTGCCCTGGTGAACACCTAAGGCTCTACCCCTCATACATAACAGGTGCAACCAGACCAAAAAACTATGGCTCAAATGGAAAAACAAATTAAAGCCCCAGAGCCAAAACTTTTAAGTGACCAAGAGATAGCCAACCTATCAGATGCACAGTTCAAAGCACTGCTAATCAGGATGCTCACAGAACTGGTTGATTTTGGTTGCAAATTAGATGAAAAACTGAAGGCTACACTAAGTGAAATGAAGGAAAATACACAAGGAACTAATAGTGATAGGAAGAAAACTGGGACTCAAATCAATGGAGTGGACCAGAAGGAAGAAAGAAACAACCAAACAGAAAAGAAGGAAGAAACAAGAATTCAAAGAAATGAGTAGAGGCTTAGGAACCTCCAGGACATCTTTAAACATTCCAACATCCAAATTATAGGGGTACCAGAAGGGGAAGAGGAAGAGCAACAAGTGGAAAAGTTTACTTGAACAAATAATAAAGGAAAACTTTATTAGTTTTGCAAGTCATGAAATGCAAGGACCTACATCCAAGATTGCTCTATCCAGCAAACCTTTCATTTAGAATGAAAGGGTAGATAAAGCACTTCTCAGATAAGATCAAGTTCAAGGAGTTCATCATCACCAAGCCATAATTATGTGGAATGTTAAAGGGACTTATCTAAGAAAAAGAAGATAAAAAATATTAACAGGGAAAGAACAGCAAACTCACAGTTATTAACAACCACACCTAAAACAAAAGCAAACTAAGCAGACAGCTATATCAGGAGCAGAGCCACAGATATGGAAATCACATGGAGGGTTAGCAACAGGGGAGTGGGAAGAGGATGGGGGGAGAAGGTACAGAGAATAAGTAGCATAGATGGTGCAGAGAAAATAGACAGGGGGAGGGCAAGAGTAGTGTGGGAAATGTAAAAGCTAAAGAACTTATGACACATGGACATGAACTAAAGGAGGGATGTGGGTGGGAGGGGGTGTGCAGGGTGGAGGGGAATGAAGGGGGGGAAATGGGACAACTGTAATGGCATTATCAATAAAATATATTATTTAAAAAAAGAAAAAACAGAAACTCTGGGACATCTCCAAATGTGCCAATATCCAAATCATAGGAATGGCAGAAGAAGAGGGGCAAGAAATTAAAAACTTGTTGAAAACATAATGAAGGAGAACTTTCCCAATGTGGCAAAGGAAATAGACATACTAGTTCAGGAAGCACAGAGAGTCCCAGACAAGTTGGACCCAAAGAGGACCACACCAAGACATATCATAATTAAAATGCCAAAGGTTAAGAAAGTTAGAGATAAAGAGGATCTTAAAAGTGGCAAGAGTAAAGGAGACAGTTACCTACAAAGGAGTACCTGTAAGACTACCAGCTGATTTCTCAAAAGAAACTTTGCAGGCAGGTAGGGACTATCAAGAAGTGTTCAAAGTGATGAAAAACAAAGACCTACAACTTAGATTACTCTATCCACCTGAGCTATCATTTAGAATGGAAGGACAGATAAAATGCTTCCCAGACAATGTAAAGCTAAAGTAGTTAGTCATCATCAAGCCATTATTACATGAAATGTGAAAGGGACTTATTTAAGAAAAGGAAGAAGATCAAAACTACAAACATTAAAAAGGCAACAAATACACAACTATTAGTAAGCAAATCTAAAAAAATAATTAAGCAAACAACTAGAACAGGAATAGTATCATAGATATGGAGATCAGTTGGAAGGTTATCATTTGGAGATCATTATCAGCTGGAAGACGGGAGGGGGAGAATGAGGAGGAAAGGCACAGGGATTAACAAGCATAACTAGTAGGTACAAAATAGACAGGGAGGTATAAAGAATAGTATAGAAAATGTAGAAGCTAAAGAACTCATATGCATGACCCATGGGCATGAACTAAGGGGCAGGATTGTTGGAGGGAAAGGAGGTACCAGGCAGAGAGGATCAAAGGGGGGAAAACTGGGACAACTGTAATAACATAATCAATAAAATAAATCAAAAAAAGTTCCATAAAGGTAGCAAGACTGGGTTTGAAAATCAGAACATTTGATCAAGTATAGCAGAGTATTGGGGAAGAACAAAGAGCAGGAATGGTGGCAGAGATATTGGAATGAATGTGGCCTATTTGTGGCCTATTTGTGGCATAAAGAGATTTTTATAATTAAATAATAATTGGAAAATAATCTGATATGGGTATTTAGAACCAAACTCTCATGATATTGAATTTTGTCTGAATTTCCAGACTTTATCCTGGAGGCAATGAAACGATGAAAAGTTTTTAACATGAAAACATATTGGTAAAGATCATTTACTGACTTCATGAGTTCCAGCTAAGACAGAGGTGTAGGTAGAAACCATTTGCTTCCTTGCACAACCAAAAGGAGGATAACGACCAATCTAAAATCAATAAATAATCAGAAGTGTCAGAAAATCAAAATGCATGGAACTCTGACAACCAAGAAATTAAAGAAATAGTCAAAAAGAACAACCAGACTGGTAAGGCAACAGATGGAGAGAACTAGCAACAAGGCAGTGGACCATGTGGGCGGGGCTGGCTGAACAGGAAAGTGAGACTCAGAGCTGACTGTGGACTACAGCAGTTGCTGCGATGGGAGAAACTCCCAGTCTCACATGAGAGTTCTTTGGAAAATGGTCTAGAGATGAGCATTGTTCCCTCTCTGACCCCTCCCCCACAGGCAGCACTATAGTGCAGCAAGGAGGGTTGCCCTGCCATGGTAAATACCTAAGACCTTGCACCTTACAACTTAACAGGGGCCCCAAACAAACAAATAGGGCCCAAGTGAAAGAACAGAGCAAAACTTCAGAAAGAAAGCTAAGCAATGAGGAGATAGCCAACCTATCTTATGGAGAATTTAAAGCCCTGGTAAGCAAAATGCTCACAGAACTGATTGAGTTTAGTCAAAAAATGAAAAAACAAATGAAAGATACCCAAAATGAAATAAAGCAAAATATTCAGGGAACCAACAGTGATGGGAAGGAGACCAGGACTCAAAGCAATGATTTGGAACAAAAGGAAGAAATAATCATCCAACTGGGACAGAATGAAGAAACAAGAATTCAAAAAAATGAGGAGAGGCTTAAGAACCTCTTGGACAACTTGAAATGTTCCAGTATCCAAATTATAGGTGTGACAGAAGGAGAAAAACAACAGCAAGAAATTGAAATCTTATTTGAACAAATAATGAAGAAAAACTTCCCCAATCTGGCAAAGGAAATAGTCTTCCAAGAAGTCCAGGAAGCTCAGAGAGCCCCAAAGAAGTTGGACCCAAGGAGGAAGACACCAAGGCACATCATAATTACATTACCCAAGATTAAAGATAAGGAGAGAATTCTAGAAGCAGCAAGAGATTAAGGGATAGTCACCTACAAAGGAGTTCCCATCAGACTGTCAGCTGATTTCTCAAAAGAAACCTTACAGGCAAGAAGGGGCTGGTAAGAAGTATTCCAAGTCATGAAAGGCAAGGACCTACATCCAAGATTACTCTATCCAGCAAAGCTATCATTTAGAATAGAAAGGCAGATAAAGTACTTCCCAGAGAAGGTCAAGCTAAAAGAGTTCATCGTCACCAAGCCATTATTATA
>PVKM010048315.1:0-11227 GCA_004027735.1 Carollia perspicillata
AGGATCCGGGAGTCTTGCCAAGCTACGGACCTCTACTTCTTTTCCGGAGATACAGTACCCCTGACTGGCCTGGTTTAGCAAGGGGGGCAGGACTGTGTGTGTTTGTGGGTGTTTTAAAGGGACTTTCAGATTTAATGGTGACATCCCACCATTGTTCTAAATCTGTATAACTTTTGAATAAATAGTTCCTTTCCTTTTCACCAAACTCTGGCATTGAGAGCCACAGTTGCTACCTGGCGGCTGGCGAGACTAACCTAGTACAGAAAGGCCCCGGGGTAGGGGGCTTGTTTCGGTAATAGCACCTGGCCTCTCCACGGGCAGATTTCTGCAACACTAGGAGAAGAGAATTTGTTTCATTTTAACTAATATTTATTTTAGAAGTCATTATTAATCAGTTCCTGAATTGTATGTGCATGAATATTTGTTGATTTAACCAACGCATAGATTCCGGCATCCATCCAGGCAATCTACACAATAGGGTCAAATATGAGTAGGAGAGATTAGGACCTTAGAGGAGGCCTGGAAGGGGCTGTGTTCTGATCAGGTCTGCTCTGCGATGTCGATCGGTACTGCTGTCCTAAAATATACCTTTGCCTACAAGGATCCTGCAGGCTAATTTCACAAGCTGGGAACCTGCAGGGGCTGTCACTGGCTTTGAGGTACGCTGCCCCAGGGGGTCACCAGCAGGCATCCGTCTCCAGATCTAGGGGGAGCTTGCAGTGACATGACTCCCAGCCCCAGTGGGTCTAATGGAAAGTGATAAGTCATAGTTATAGATTCAATGTTTTTGTCAGAATAAATGCGGGACTTTGTTTAAACGTTGTGTACATACACAGAGAAGAGTTGCCTGGACTACACAGGGGTCAGTGCAGATATTCAGAACCAACTGTTAATACAGACTAGCAGGGAAATTACATATCAGGCATCCCTATGTTTCAAGGTACTCAGCGCATCTGCCCCATTGTGGGGTCCTCCTGTATCGCCATCAAGTTCTGTGGGCTTTGCCATCAGCCAGACCCGGATTCAATTCCTCCTGCTGCTACTTAGAAGGTGTGGCTTTGGGCAGTTTTTCTCTTCTGGATAAATGAGGATAAAAAGAGCACCTACCTCATACATGATGACTGTGAGAATTAAATGATGAGATAATGCACGTTCCATGCTTTGTAAATTGCTTCTCACTTAGTAAGCCCTGAAGTATTACACTTGTTTATTATGATTTTTGTTATCATTCACTAATAACAATAATTGGGGCTCGGAGGAAGTTGCTCAAGTTCAGGCAACCAACAGCTGGCGGGGCCCAGGTGAAGGAAGGCCCAGGCCACCCGCCTGTGCTCGTTATACAACGCCACGCTGCCGCGACAGAGAGATGAATGCTTACTCTGGGAGCACCACCAGCAGAGGCAGGACTTGCCGACTGGTGCTGCTGCGGGACAGTTGATTTTGAGAAAAATCTTTCAATTTTAAAAAAACTTTATTTTACTTTAATTAATTAATTTTATTATTACTTTATTACATGCCTCCCTTTCTTTTGTTTAACCCCTCTTGTTTTCTCCACAGGACCTGAATCAGGTGAGAAGCCAATTAGGTGGGTCGTGGGCAGATGCAATCAGCCCTGCTGGCTAGCCCAGTGCAGCCTGGAAGGCGCGCCGCGCCTGAATGGACGTTGACCCAGTTCCTGCCTCTCCTCTGGTTCCAGTATTGCAGGTGTCTGCACGGGTACCTCCCTTTCTTCTTCTTATTTTTATGTTGTCACTCAGAGACAGAGGAAAGTGGGAACCAGTCACATCGACAACAATCCTTCCTATATTTCTTGAGATTGGCTGTACAAAGACTAACTCAGAGCCTCCGGGGCTCTCCCAAAGCCAGTGAAACCTGAGCAAACCTACTCGCGAACTGGGGGTAAATTGAACAAAATAAATACCAAGCAGTGCAACTAGTACAGCTTCTTTATTTTATATAACTTCTCTTTTGTCTTCCTAATACTGCTGTCGTATTGATACAGGGTGCAGCCAAGAGGGGGGCCCAAAAAAGGGATTTGGAATGGGGCCCAGAACTCAAGGTGTCTAGGAAATATTGGAGAGACATATAAGATGTCCTCACCCCTTCCCCCACAGGTGTGAGTTGGGGGAAGGGACACATGGAGCAGGAATATGCGGGGCTGTTTTGTACAGCCACAGCCTTGCAGCTATCCATGGCATGGTCATTTAACATATCTATGACATTTGGCTGGTCACTTAGATATGTTAAATAGCAGTGGCCATGCTCTGAGCCAGGAATGGAAGGGGAGTCCCCACCAAAATGTAACTAGGGGGCAGGTCTCCTGAGTTACAGCACCTGTGTGGGAGCTTGGAGAAGATTGACTCCATGACATGGGGCCATATGTGCCCAGACTCACAATGGCAGCCCAGTAAACTTGGAATAATATAGGAACACTGACAGGTGTAACTGATTGTAGGAGGAGTCAGAAATGGGGGTATAGGGGAAGATTAGCTCGAGGATTTAAACCCAGATATGGCAGCCATTGGGGGGAGTGCCACGCAGCTTTGTCAGAGTGGGGACCCCCTCTTGGCTTTGCCAGGAAAAAAGATCCATGTGGTTTGGTCAGAGTGCAGACCTCTGCAACTCTGGTGGAGGAAAGAACCATTCAGTTTTGGCCAGAGTGGGGACCCCTGCAGCTTTGGTAGAAGAGGACTACATGGCTTCGGGGTGCTCCCTTTGGCCACATGGCCTGGGAAGCAGGAGAGACTTTGTCTGGAAAATGGGTACAAAGAACTCTTGCCAGTAGGCTATGAGAAGGTGCCACATGGCTTTGGATTAATTAGAGATCCTGCCTGGACGGCGACACAGCTGATGGTGCTAGGAGCCTGGATCCCAGACGTTTGCTTCTTTTCTGGAGCTAGGGTACCCGAATTAGGGCAAGGGGATAAGGAAGCACTGTGGGTGTCTGAGTATCCTTAAGGACTTTGATATTTTGATGAAAACATTAGGTCACTACTTTAAGTCTGTTTAGCATTAAATAAACATTTCCTTTCCTTTTCACAAATCTCTGGCATTGAGAGACGTCTTTTCTCTTGGCGACAGACAATCGAGCCCAGTGGGGGGTCCTTTCGGTAGTAGTATATCGTGACCCCCTTGGCCCTGCATGTGTGCCCTTTGTTCTGTAACAGTATCCCATGTGCTCTGTGAGGCAATCTCCTTCCACATCCCAGTCTGGGCCTGGGACACGAATGCCCTAGTGTTCCTTTCCCCAGACTTGCTGGAGTTTTCTTTTGCACAGCCTCCCAGAAGCAAAGGTGGAAAGCGGAAGCAGGGTGGCCACATCTGGCTACTCTTCTTTTGTTGACAGACTTTTTACTTCCTATTCCTGTCTTGACAGGAATGTTACTGGGGTCACCTCTGAGTCCACTCTACCCATGGCTTAGAGGAAAACTATATATTTTCTTACGGGAAAGCTATAAGCATTGCTTCTTATGGGTAAAAATGGAGGTTTTAGAATTTATAATTTTTTCTTTCTCTCTGCAATGTCTGGCTTTCAAATATGTCTTGCTGTGGAATTAAGACAAAAAAGAGATTTGTTTGAGGTGATACCAACCCCCCTTCCCCCAGGGCAATACTACCCTTGGCTTATCCATAAGGCAGATGGAATGCATGGGAAAGAAAAGAAAGTAACACCTAGGTTACTTAGAAATTACTGAGGAAATAATGAAAGCTATTAAAAAAAATATTATCCCCGTGACACTAGCGAAGATTCACAGTTATGCCTTTAGGATGAGTCACTCATTCGTTTACTCATGAATATTTATAGAGAGCCAACATGGGCCAGGCACTGCAGAGAACAATAAACTGGACTTTCCCACTTTTCATAGCTCAGATAATAGCTCTGAGATTATCTGTAAGTAATAATTGTCTGATTTTCACAGAGCCTTAGGGAAGTCTCAAGAAAGTGAGGAGGTGGTTTTCTGACTGACTGGGATTAAAATAAAGATATTTGCTTTTTGAGGGACTGCTGCATTAAGTCCTCTGTTCAGGGGCACTATAGCCCAACCCTGTCTGCATTTCGTAGTTGTTATTTAGAGTGTACCAAATTACTCCAAAATTTAGCATATTGAAACAGCAGACATTTATTACTTCACAGTTTCTTTGGGTCTGGAATTTGAGAGCAGATTAGCTGGGTGCCTCTGGCCCAAGGTCTCTTATGAGGTCGCAGTCAAGCTGCCCACCAGAGCTGCAGTCATCTCGAGGCTTGACTGAGGCTGAAGAACCTACTTCCAAACTCACTCGCATGGTTATTGGCAGGCCTCAGGTGATCTGCTTTTAAGCTTGCTTGTGTGGCCCTCTTCGTGAGGCTACCTTACAACATGGCAGTCAGCTCCCTCCAGGATGAACAATTCAAGGAAAAGCAAAAGAGAGTACCCAAGATGGAAGCCACAGCCTTTTTATAACCTAATATTAGAATTGCCACGCTATCACTTCTGCCATATTCTATTTGTTAGGAGCAAGTCAATAAATCCAATCCACTCTGATTACCCAAGGTGTGAATAGCAGGTAGGGGGATTATTGGGCGTCATCTTAGAGATGCTGTCTAGCACAACCTTCTTCACCTCCATAAATGCCTCTTAGGTTTAGGTCATAGTATAGATTTCTATGATTTCCTCCAATTCTTTGGCATAAATAGTCAAAGGCATTGGATGAAGTATTTCCCGCATTATGCTTTTTTCTCAAATAAGTTTAGGCAAAACTGCCATGATGGTGATGGCTGGTAGGGCCCATAGCATAGAAACTTCCTTCTGAGGTTCATCTTGTAATCACTTGCTCTCTATTTGCTCTTGAGAGAGTATATTGCGATACAATGACAGAATCTCAGATGAGTGGTTAATGGGATAAACTAGAAATACAGGAGATTTTCCCCTGATGATTCCCATTCTGCTATTTCAGGAGTTGTTTTACCACAAAATCAGATCACAGAGTTAAGAGTCAAGGAATGTGAATTTGAACCCCAGCCCTGCCTCTAACTAGCTCTTGACATAGGACAAGTTACTTTACCTCTCAGAGCTTCATGTCTTTATCTGGAAAATGGAAGTTTGGACTCAGTGGTCTCCCAGGGCCCTCCCCACTGTAATAGGTGGTGCTTCTTTAGCCACAGATGTTTTCCTTCCTCAGGACTTGTGTGGAGCCAGGGAAGTGGTCCTGCTGCAGTCTTGCTCCAGGTGCATAAATGGTTGGCATTAGATAGATCACTATTATTTGGCAATTTTCCAGAAGGACAGAGTCTCGGGGAACCGCTTAGACACATTTTCACCAGTCTTGTATGGGAAAAGAAGGAACATTTATTAAAATCTTGCCATGTGCTAGGCGCTATGCTGATCGTTTTATAGGCATTCTTATTTGATCCTAATAGCAATCCTCTTAAGTAAATATCTTTTTATCCATAGTTTATAAAAGAATAAACTGAGGCCTAGAGGGTGAAGTGATTTGTCAAGGTCATAAGCTAATAATGAGCAAGGCCAAAATCCAATCGTCAGGCTGGCCAGTCTGGCTCAAAGCCAGGCTCTTGACCTCTAAATTGTCTATTTTGTGAACCAATCCCTTGGGTGGGGCCCGATCAGTTAAGGATCCAAGACCCTGAGCACTGGAACTCATCCAAGTACTCTGGGCAGTGTGACATCTTAGAAATATATTGTTTCCAGAATGAGCTGATGATGTAAAATACAACTTAAAAGCAGATGGGTCCTCTGAGCGCATATACCATTTCTAACAAGACCCCTAAACGTGTGTTGCTGATTAGAGGTGGCCAACCTTGTGCTTCTCTTTTGTTTTCTTTCTGCTGAGAGTTGTTTATTCCTCATGAATGCACATTTATTTGAAAACCTCTCCTGTGTTTTTGGTTAGCAAGAGAGCTATGAAGTGGAAATGCCTCTTTTGGCCCCTTGGGCCCTCTTGGAGGTATGGCTTCATAAGTTTCTTGTTGCTACAGGTTTTTTACATCAGGCAGCTTTGAAGCTGTGTTTTTGTTCCTTTAAGCTTTTAGTCACACAACTAGCACTTAGCATGGAATTCGAGCCACAGCATGCTGTAGAATTATCTGCAAGAACTCCACTGGGAGCGCCCTGGCGAAGGACTCGTCTGGTCCCTGGTCCTCAGTAGACACCGATGCTGCTACACAAGCCAATTCCTGCTATGGGTGGAGAAGAGAGGACATTAATCACTTTCCAGTGGCTCTTGTTCCTAAGTGACTGTTTTGGGAGGCAGCCCCTTGGAGTTGGATGAAATAATATTTTATATAGCCATTTATTGGCTGTCGCTATAAGGCAAATTTCCACTGACATGAAGAAGCCATTCCAAAGAGTTTACTAGATGGAACGTCTGCACTAGAATGATTGAACCTATAAAGTAACAAGGCACAATCACTACTAATGATGGAGAAATCTGTAGGAGCGTTATACATTATCTAAGTAAATTCTTTCACCAAGCTTGGTTGAGATGCTATTATTGCCATCATGCAGGTGATGTGTAGAGAGTTTAAGAGACTCATTCACCTCCACCTACCCCCACCCCCTTTCTCTCTGGCTAAGGGGAGGAGATGGGGATGGAAAGAGGCTCTGCTTGAGGCGATGGGAGCACAATGCAGTGTGCGGATGACGTTTTATTGAGTTGTACACTTAAAACCTATATGATTTTTGTGAACCAGTGTGACTATTGGTTCTCAGCTATTGGCTCAAAGTTTATGCAATAACAAGAATGCCTTCAACCTCTCTATGTTTACTTTCCTCTGAGAACTTGTACTACTTCCTTATTTGCTTATTCTTCCAACCTCTTTGACTAGAGCTCTTCTGACCAATGAGGTCACCATTGGACACATCAAGCCACTGAGCACTTGAACGTGGCTGGTTCGAACTGAGAGGTGCTATACCTGTAAAATACACACTAGAATCGGAATCTTGGGTACCAAAGAGAAAAAAAGTAACAAACCTCATTAATTCTTTTTTATAATGATTGCATGTTGAAATAATATTTCAAATACATTAGGTTAAACTATATTATTAAAATTAATTTTATCTGTTTTGATATTTTAAGGGCTCCTAGAAACTTTAAAATGATGTATGTCTACTCACATTATATTTCTATTAGTCAGTACTAGCTAAAAGCGTAGATAGATTAATTAATAAAAGAGATGTAAGTAGAAAAGTTGATTGGGTCTCAAATTTGGAAGGCCTTGGAGAACACCACGAATCACTCTGAGTTGCCAAATATCACCCATAACTTAGAGAAACGCATGATGTGTTCACTCAAGATTCATGGCTTTAATATTGCATGGGATGTATAGCTGTAACATGTCCATTTCCACACTTGTTTGAGCCAGCCACCTTTTCTAGTTCTTTCTTTGTTGTGTTTTATGGAATGGTTAAGTAGTTTGGAAAAGCTACCAAAAATGAAGGTGAGGAAAGAAGAGGGCATATTTCTACAAGGGAATAAAGAGACAACTGTGTAATTTCTATCTAAAAGTGGTGAAACTAAAGGCACCAAGTCATTAACCCAGGATGCACTCTATGGCAGGCCTTTGGCACGACACGCAACACCTACTTAAGTGGGTCACAGCCTGATTGTTCATTTCCATTCATGGGGTTTGTTTCATTTTCTGGTGTCTCAGTTAGCTCCAAGGGGATGCTTTAAATAGTCGCAAAGATATTCTTGGAGGTAAAGTTTCTGGAGTGGTCATCATTAACTTCCTTTGTCAGTATTTCTCCACTTTCCCATGAGTCTTCAGCAGAATCTGAGCTATTCCTCTGGAATCCAACCAGCAAGCTGTTATCAGAATTCTCCAGCCACTCCTGGACACCATTGCCAATGAGCTGGAAAGAACTGTGTGGGAGGAAATGCCAGTCTTGCTGAGTCAGGCAACTTCTTCATCCCAAACTTGACTGGTAATTATCGTGACTATGTTCATAGGACCACAGGAGGTACAATCAGCCCAGATCTGGCTCCGTCAGATTCGCTCAGTCAGGACACTAACCCCGGTACTGAAGCAGTCCAACTCCACGCAGGAAAGAGCTGGCAGTCAGGCTATCTGAGGGGGGACCCAAACCCCCCTGAAATTTATTTATTAAAAATTGTGCATTTATGCTTACATGATTAAATTTCAGTCACCTTCAAAGCACTCTCCATTCAATGCAATACACCTATTTTTCTTTCTTTTTTCTTTTTTTACAATCCTTTATTTTTTTCCTTTAAAAATTTTCCATTGTACTTTTTTCTTTTTAAATTTTCTTTTTAATTATTTTATTGTTGTTCAAGTACAGTTGTCTGCATTCCTCTCCCTCCCTCCCCCCGCCAGTCAAACCCACCTCCCTCCCTTACAGAAGTAAGTGCTAGATAAAAGCATATCCCTCCCCCTTGGTTTTGTCCATGTGTCCTTTATAGTAGTTCCTGAAAACCCTTCTCCCTATTATTCTCTTCCTCCTCCTCTCTGGTTACTGTCAGACTTCTTAGTTCCAACATCTCTGGTTATATTTTGTTTGCTTTTTTCTTTTGTTGATTATGTTCCAATTAAAGGTGAGATCATATAGTGCAATACACCTATTGAGACATTTTTCCCACTGCTCAAAATGATTTTTTAACTCATCAATTTTGGTGCCTTTTCATACCTCTGCTGTTTTTTGTTTCACCTCTTCCACAATGCAGAATGTTTCCTTTTGAGGACTTTTTTCATCTGGGCAAACACACAAAGAAAAATGTCGCTCGGAATGAGATTTGCTGAGTGGGGATGATGGGGCACTGAGGTCATGCCATTTTTGGTTAAAAAGTGCTAAACATTCAGTGTGGTGTGTGAAGGTGCAAAATCACCCATCATGAAATGTGCAAACGCTTTAAGAGTGTTAAAAAAAATTCACAGAAGCTGAATGCAGCCTCTTACAACAATGCCAGCTGGCACACTGATACAGATGGTTCCCAGAACACTCACCCAACGGGGGAAGACTATACCACAAGGGGCCCACCCTCCAGAAGATAATTCCATTTTTTGATGGTCCCCCCTCATATGCAGGCAGCAGGCATGGTTACTAGCCCTCTGAATTCTAGGGTTCTTTTGGTATGATTAGATTGTTCATGAAAGAGAGAATAAAAGCTGAGGGCTGATAAAGTCTGTGTTACCTACAAACTCATGCTTTCAATTCAGATCTAGCTCTGGATGAGGGTGAGTGGTCCGGTTTGCATAGTCCACAAAGGGACTCTAATTAGAAAGTTTAGTTAAAACAGGACTTTGAAGTCAAATAAATTGAAGTCAACTAGTGATTCTGCAAGTTATCAGCTGTATGGTCTTGGCCAAATCACTTCACTCCTCTAAGCCTCAGTGTCCTGATCTGTAAAATGGTTATCTACTACTTCCCTTCTGGGGTCATTGACAGGCTTGAGATGTGTATGTATAAACACTTGTATGAAAAAACACCTGTTATCTATCAAAAGGAATGAAATGAATCATCCTGACTGTTCCCCTTTAGTGTATTTTATTATTATAGCCTATCTATTACACTATCTATTATTATAGTGTATTTTATTATTATATTATTTAGTGTATTTTATTATTATTTTATTATATTATTATAATATAAATAGATATCTCCCATGTGAAACCAAGTTCCAACTATTAGTAATGATTATGCTTACTTTAGCTTCTTTTTAAAAAACTACTTGACTTTAGAGATTGTTCAGTTCTGATGATGATCATGATGATAATGGTAATGATGATGGAATGATGAAGCTGAAGAATACTTACATTTTATTCAGCACCTACCCAAGGTTGATCCTGTGTTAAGTGCTTTTCATGTATTATCCCATAAAGTCATCATAATAACCTGTGATACTGGTGCTATTTTTCCCACTTAGAGATGAAGAATGACATTAAGAAAGAGTAATGGTTTGCTCAAGTTTGCAAAACTAAAAAGTAGAAGACCTGGGATTTGAACCTGGGTGTGACTGACTCCAACACTGTCATTCTTAACCATTGTGTTATATGGTATCTGTGCTATTTGTTCACCTTATTTTTCCCCAAACCAAAAGGTTTTCTGTGTCTAGAAGAGTTATCAAAATGTGCTTTAAAAAGGAACTATTCCCAATTTTAAATATCTTAAGTAGTTTAAAGATATCTTATTGAAACAAAAATTTTAACTGAAAAACAATCAGGGTCATTTGACAAAAAAGTTTTGAGTTTTTTATTCTGTATGGAAATTTAAAGAATAAATGTATTTCATGGAGAAATAAAATAAAATTATGTTTAAACCAATGTCTGAAAGAACTAATTATAGAGATATACACAATTCAGAAATAATTGTAGTACTTAAGGCTTTATTATTAATGTTTTATTATTCACAAAAATGTTTGAGAATTTGTAGACATGAAAGCTTATTTATATTCTCATAAGATTCCAAATATTACTTTTGTTTTCTGTAAGAGCTCAAAAATTATGTAATACCCACCTGCTCCAATAGCACAAAATATGATAATCTTGGATAAACATGAGAAATTTGAGAATATGAAAAATAAGAAACAATCCAGAAATTAAAATAGACACAGCTATTTCTGAGGCCAGAGAAATAATTAACTAAAGGGGCAAACCACTGAGCGTTTTTCGTGGCGGAGGTGAGGAGGCACTCTTTCTTATTGGTCAAGTCAACTCCGTACAAGACCATTATTTGCTGCAACCCAGCAGGCCCTATTAGAATTCTTTTTCTTGGGTTTTGCTCAAAAGAACAAATGCCATTCTAATGCCAATATTATCAAGTGCCATTAATTGCCTAGATTTACTTTCCTAAAATTTGCCCTCTTCTTAAGTAAAAGTATGTCTTTCTAGAACATTAAAAGCCCTAATTTAACTAATAATGAGACTACACAGAACAAGTAAAGTGTCTTTGAGTAGTTGGCTCATGGATGTAATTCACATTAACTGTCTCAGAGGAAAATTTGTAAATCTCATGTTGGTACAATAAATACTAGCATCTTTTCTGTTAAGTTTGATCACGGCTATTTTTAAAGAAAAGGAGGAATTGTTTTCACTTTGTCGCTCTCGTTATTCTACTGAAATAGCTCCTGGCGAAGTTAACAATAACTTGAACATGACTTTACTTGCACCTCTAAGAACTGTGGGTTATGCTTCTTTCCTGAAACACTTCCTTCATTTGGCTCGAGACATTGCTTTCTCTTGGTTCTCCCTCTACTCCTCTGGTCAGGTCCTCTT
>PVKM010048316.1:0-11228 GCA_004027735.1 Carollia perspicillata
GTGGGAAGTGGGGCTGCCTGAATGGCTGGACTCCCTTGGGTGTGAACGGATCTCATGTACCAGAGGTGGAGGTGGTTCTTCACGGAGGACAGAAGACATGTGACCGGTGTCGCCTCCCATTGATTGCTCCTTGAAACAGTGAGGAAGACCAGGCGAGGGAGGCTCAGGTGGTGGGGAGCAGAACGGCAGACAGACTGCCGGCTAGATGGACACTCTGGTGCAGAGTGAACATCCACTCAGGGCACGCCTTTGGACAGGCCGCTCGCCTGCCTTGTGTCTCAATCAACCCACTGCTTGGAAGGGGGAAAAAGTACAATCAGATTGAAAAAATGGACACTATCTAAATTGGGATTCTGAGTATAAATCGTTGTTAATGTTGAGAATTAATGGTTAGGTGAAATCTACACTCCAAAACCTAGAATGTGAGCAAGTTTATTTTTAAATTATTACCTTTTCACCGGGGATACCTCTTTCTGTAAATCGTCACTTTGGGACAATAGGAAGTCACACATTGAGCTCCAAGTGAAATATGCTAATCATATCTCTACTGTTTCATGAAGGATTTCACAGCAGAAGAAGCTGATTTGGGAAAACACTTATGTTGTGGTTTTACAAATCTTGACAGCTCTTTTAGAAGCAGGCAGAAGACATTATTGCTGAGAAAGCTTCAAGGAGCTATTTATCATTTAAAGAAAGCATGCAACCATCAAAAAGCGATTGGGCTAAAAACTTGGGAGAGCCAAGGAATTATGACACTGAAAAAGACAAAAAAGGTAAAAAATTCCCTTCTTTATTTTATTTGAGAAGCTCAAAATGAAATGCCGTCTCTTACATAATGGAACAGGGCAGTCTGATACAGACAGAAAATGGTACTAAGTGCTCATTATTTTAACGGTGCAATTTAAATAGTCAAGTGCATCAATGGAAAGAAGATTAAATAGCAAGCTTCATTGCTATTTGCTCCTAAAAGAAAACAATCCCTACAGATTACCACATTTTGTTAAAGTCAACACAGGGGTGAATAGTAATTTTGCAGTTTGAGAAGAAGACGGGCATGTGGGAAAACTGAAATGTGAACAAAACGACAGTTGGGCTTTCTTCCGTTGTTTATTGGTGCTCTGGGAATTCTCCAAGGCTTTGTCTTTCGTGGTTGCCTAATAAATAAAAATACCGTGTTCAGCCTACATGTTAGGAGTGTGATTCACAGAATGGTGCTGATTCACCTAAGGGACCCTGCCTGGCTCAGACAGGGGCACATATTCTAAGCATCTGGGACCATATTGGCAATTTTCTTAAAGGCTAAGGGTTTCAGTTATTTTACCACTTGCTTACATTGACTGTCTTAAATTATGCAGCCATCTGTATTGTATTCTTAGACACTTAGATGGAGTAAAATGAATGTATAGTCTTGAGAGCGTTCACCCTTGATATCTCCTTCACGCTGAGTTTTATTCTTTTCAAACCAGCTGGAGTCTGGGACACGCCGAACACTGTTCATTCAGAAAGCCCATCCATTCTCGTTTGCTTTGCTGCCCACCACTCTGCTTTCTCAGTGCTGTCCACTCAGCTTGCCACGGGCAGTTTGCACTCTTGCTGGGAAAGCAGGGTCTGGAATTAGGCCACTGGGGTTCACATCTCCAGTCTGCCGTTTGCTCAAGTGTAACATTGAGCAGATGACTTAACTTCTCTGTGCTTCAGTTCCTCACTTCTGAAAATTATGAATGAACTTGGCATATTGTTTGGCATGTAGTAAGTATGTAACATGTGAGGTGTAATTATCAACAACACATTGTTATTATTACTCTGTTCCACCCTAGGTGGAGTCAGATTCTTCTGGCAGCCCTGACTCCCTCAGATGTAAGGAGTGTCAGCTATCAGTGACACAGGGGGCCAGGACTAAGAGGCCACTGGGCTTCTCAGAGAAGGGAGCTAATGCACGGGGGAGCTGCAAAATATAGAAACTCTTTAGACAGCATTTGTATTATTGCAACCTTGCTGATGTCAGATGAATGTCAGGAGGTAGTTAAGTGAAACTAGAGTGGGAGAAAAGCAAAGGGGAACCATTAAAAACGGATGTCTCAAAAGTATGTGTAAAGTCAAGGGCAACCCCAGGTAGAAGTCCCACCAATGCTTTAGAAACCTGGCGACTTGGGTAACAAGGGGTAGACGGCAGCATGTCAGAGCAAAAGGACCTCTGACTTCAAGCATAGTCAGTATCATAGAAAGAAAGACAGTTAAACCCTGTTATTTTAGGCCTTGAGGAAAAAAAACACTCAATTAAAATATATATTAAAAATAAGCTCATAAAAATTCTAATGATATCAGTTCATTTGTTGGCATCAGCTAATGAAATGGTTGAGGCAAGACACCTGGATTTCTTCCACGCTGTTTGGAGGAAGATGGCGTATTTGATTGCTGGAAATTAAATTTGTTGAGAGATGTTGCCAGTCCTGAGACATACATGTGATGCACTGCATAATTTTTTTTAAAAAAGAATTTGATGTGGATCTTACATCCTAATGGGATTTTTAAATAAAAACAAATGCTCAATAACAGTTTAGGAAGAGTTTTCGATTCCATCTTGCGTCCTGTCCTTGTCGCCTTCGTCTTCCCAGGGTTTGCACCTTTGCACAAGTCACAGTCCCAAGACAGGAAAGAAACTGCAGGAGGAGCAGGCCCTTCCTTCCCCTTTAGTGGAGTTAAAGATGGTTCCCATAATGTAACATGAAAGAGAATCTAGTCCCCGGTATTTCACCTGCCCATCCACTCCAATGCAACAGAAACTTATTTGATAGAATTAGGCCTTGACCTTTTAATTTAAGCAGCTTCATTAATAATGCAATTCACTAGGCATGCAATGGAAGTTGACCAAATTATTCAGGAGCAATTACTGGAGGGAGTATTGGTTTAAGGATAGACTTTCCTCTGACAGTCAGGGCTGGAGAAGCATTGGGAATGGGAAGCCAACCCCGCAGGGGTGAAAGATAAGAGCAACGAATGGTGTTTGGGGCAGGAGCCCTGAGTTAGGTTAAGGCAGATGCTCAATGTCTGACCTTGACGTTTTCTATCTGTCCGCATGGCCTTGGGCAAATTGACTGACCAAGCTAAGCCTCCCATTTTCCACATGAAAGATGGGGACTTTAGTTTTTGTTGTGAGCATTAGGACACAAATAATTAGCAATTATTATTGAATAATTAATAAATCTGCTAATGATATGGCTGACTTCACATGAGTATAGACTTAATAGGCTGACAGTATGTAGGACAGGGACAGAAATACATTGATAATGTGGAAGTAGAAAGAAGGACATATGAATTCAATTTCACAGCAATAGTCAACTATTATCTACCACTACAAGAAGTCTAAGCAGTCCACAGCCAGACCTGAAGTTTCTTTTCCTACCTAATGGCTGTGGTTGGTGACATCTTGGTCCTGGTTGCCATGGGCTCTGCTGCCTTGGACTTTGTTGCAGCTTCACAAGACACAGAGGTCATGTGCACTTCCATTGGTGTCTGACCATATTTGTTTTTCTCTGAAAAGTTGATCATTTGGTGTTCGACAATGAAAAATTAATTTGACTTTTTTTTCTTTAATGGATTTGTTTCTGCTAAAGCCATTTTCAGGGTGTTTATCATATATAATAGAACAAAAAGAAAATTATAGAAAGAGATTAAAGGCCTACTTTTGTTTTCTTCTAATTCTTCCTTACCTTTTAAAGGTCAGCTTCCTCCTTTCCTTTTCCCCCTTTGGTAGACAAATCACTTATCATCAATTTACTTCTGAATAGCTTGAACATTTTAAATGAATGAACATTTTCTCTGAGTCACAATAATTGGATAACCAAATGTCCTTTTTAATATTTCACATTAGCTATAGCTTTGGATTAAATGACACTGGAACATTCCATTCCATTGAATTAAATATCACACTTCAATATCAACACCCCACTGAAAACTCTGAACTTGAATTGGTGTAATTTTAACCTCACAGAAGCGATTGGCGTGGAGTTTCCACCCAGCCAGTACATGTTCTGACTCTAAAAACTTTCTTTGAAGAGTGTCTGATTACTGTCAGGGGTTAGGTCTCTCCTTTTGTCCTGACAAAGCTCACTTTTCCATTCTTGCTGCCCAAATTTTTTGCTATTGTGGGATTTTCCAAACTACTGCTCTTGAAAGTCAAATTAAAGGTCTTAGGCAATTTCAGCTGAAAAATGCCATGTAACAGATAGAATGAGGCGAGGGTGAATTCTGCCAGTGATCAAGTTAGGTCAGGTCTACACAGTCATGTGTGAATATGGCTAAAACCCAAACACTTAGGCTTTCTGCTTTGCTCTCACTTTTCACAACAGCCTTTACAAAAACAAACAAATAAGCAAATGACAGTGAAAAAAATAATCTGTCTTCCTATGGCCAGAGGAAAACTTACTCTAGAATATCTTTTAATAGACTCACGGACCCTCAGAATATTTAGAAAATATAGTGGATGTTTAGTTTGTGAATCTTAAACCACATTATTTTTTATATGTTGAGTGGAAGTCACTCTTCTATAGGGCCAGTCCTTTATACTTATTTTATTTTTAAGATTTTGTTTATTTATTTTTAGAGAGAGGGGAAGGGAAGGAGAAAGAGAGGGAGAGAAACACCAATATGTGGTTGCCTCTCGTATGACTCCCACTGGGCACCTGGCCTGCAACCCAGGCATGTGCCCTGACTGGGAATCGAACCAGCAACCCTTTGGTTTACAGACCCGTGCTCAATCTACTGAGCTCAATCCACCAAGCTCAATCTACCAGCCAGGGCCTTTTATACTTCTTTTTCCTCAATGTCGGTCCATCTTTCCCTACCAACATCTGAATTGGCTGATGATTAGGACAAGGTGGGAAATGTGATTCCATTGTGGATAGTTCGATTGTTTCCCTCCTGCCCTGTTCCCCCTCCCCACGACCCTATATAGCTACTCATGAAGCAAATTGCTGGAGCTTGACCTCTGAATTCTGAAAAGCTATAGAAAGACTAAATGGCCAGAATAAAGAAGAAGCACAAGTCAGACATCCCTACTGATGAATGGCAAGAGGAGTAGAAAAAGGGAAGGAAGACTTCAGAAAACCTACTAACATGCGAAGGGGAGAGCCCTCTGTTCAAATAATCTCGGACTCATAGAACAAAACCTGTTCACCACTGGACCAGTTCCATAAGAACTTTCTTGATGTGTCTTCCTGCCCTTGATTCCTCCTTCCCCAACATCCCTGGACGGGTGGAAGTAGCAGCTATTGAGAAAGAAAGAGAGGGAAAAGAGGAGAAAGTGTTCATCACCATCTGCTTAGCTATGTGATAGCAGAGAATTATGTTTGAATGAAGACAAAATTGTTCAGTGTTTCATGGAACTACACATTTAAAAAAATGTAGTATGTCTTCAAAGTCACCATTGGACTCTATTACATAAGAATGTCCAGAAAATAAGGGGACTGTCTTTTCTTTTCTTACTCCATGAGTAGGGTAAAATAGGCTCCTACAAAACTTAATGAAAATAAGAATTCAAATAAGTTTGCTTTGTGATAAACATCCATATGAAAGATTTATCTATCCATATGTATAGATGATATCTATCTGTATCCACTATAGTAGCTATGGAGGACATCAGGAAATTTGGCTACACCCAGAATCCTGGAAATCTAAGCTGTTCATGAAATAGTGCAAAGGTATAGAAGATCCTAACTATTCACAATAGTTCATGTTAAGGGATACATATTTGATCATCTGTAACACATTGATCAACAATCAGCAGTTGGTGAGTAAGGCCTGGAAAAGAGCTGACTCCAGTACCACATCACAGCTGACATTACCGGTATCCGATGTACGTCAAGTCAGGAACACTTGCACATTCCGATGCAGATACAACAGGACTTTGCAGCACCTGCTGCTGGCTGTTGAATACGATACAACTTCTCAATATTGTATTGACCGAAAAACAGTCAAGGTCACTTGATACATAAGGCCATTGGTCATATTACAATTCATGAGCTTTGCTTTTAAATAGCATACTTCTTCTTGCTGAGTCTGCATCTAATGCCCTTACAACAGGAAGCAATGCGCAGGTGAGTGCTTTCACACCTTAAAGTATCATGTGTCTTCCACTGTGAGATTCCAATTCTTTCCCAAGAAAGCTCCAGAAGGTTTAGAGAACAAAGTGATCATCACACTGCAGAGGGAATGAGCAGGGTCAAGAATGATTTCAAGCCATGTGCCACTAGGGATATAAGTGCCACTCATCTAGACATGACGATGAGAGAGAAAACAGTGTAGTGAAGTTTGAGTTCAGTTTTAGGTGAAAA
Source organism: Carollia perspicillata (assembly GCA_004027735.1). Taxonomy (NCBI): domain Eukaryota; kingdom Metazoa; phylum Chordata; class Mammalia; order Chiroptera; family Phyllostomidae; genus Carollia; species Carollia perspicillata. Next base: position 6,333 of record PVKM010048316.1, read on the forward strand.
TGACACCATTTTTGAATTGTGATGTTGATTAGGCAGCTGGAGCTATTTGGAGTCTTGCAGAGACATCGCTGTTTGAAGTTAAGATTTAGGAAGGTCTACCCGAGGGAAGCTCGAGTTGAAGCTATGAAAAGGATGGTCACTTTGAGGCTGACCACCTATGTCATGTGAAAGCCCGAGTCAAATGTACAAGGGAAACATAGCCTCAAAGTTAAAGAAAGACATAAAATGTTTCTCATTTTGATCACTTGAAATCTTAAGAGTCAAAAATAAACAATATCTTCCTGTGATAATTCATCATTATTCAAGAACATAATCATAATTAGTAAAAATATTGGTCTTCATATTGCTTCTTTTTAAGTCAAAGAGGAGTAAAAGTATTTGAAAATGATGGGAGTCGTTCATATTTGGAGAAAACGTGGTCTAGTTCTTTGGTTCATAAAATATAGATATATTTACATTTATATAATTTATCCCATATCAAATACCTTTGCAAAATATTAGAAAGTTAAAACCAGAAAATATTTTTATTAACTTAACTCACCCCTGAGATAAAAGTGTTTACCATCCTAGTCTCAACTTCTAGAAGTAAATTTTACCAGGAAGGGTTGAAACAATATTAACGATGTCACTGAAAAACCAAAGTGTTATGTTCGTCGAAATCTTCTCAGGATAGCCTTGCCTAGTTACAATGAAGCTCGCTTTTAACTTTTGAAAATGTGTTAGGTGATTGATAGAGGATTCCCCAAACCTGTCTCCCCTCCCACTCTCCCCCCCTCCTTTCTCCCTTCCTTTCTTCCCTTTTTTCTCCACCTCTTATTTCGGCAAATATGTGCACATTCATTCCCACTGTTCTGTACTGAGGGTTTTGACTCATGAGCCCAGAGGTAATATACAGCATGTACAAAAATAATCATAACACAAGTTAGAATATTTTCTGGTTCATTAGACATGAATTATTGAATGGTGGTTATAAATGTTAAATGAACTCATTCTCTGTTCATTTCTGATTGATTAGTTTTAGGTAGTAGTGCAAGATGAATTAGGATGGAATGATGGCTAATTTCAAAAATCACAACGCTGTCATTTTAAAACAGTGAGTGGTATATGATGAAGCAAAGAAGCCTATTGTGCACTTTTGCATTTCATATTGACTTGGCTTCCTGCAGGAGAGTCTCACCAATGTAATTAATCTTGCATGTCCAGATAATGTTAATGTCAGGCGCCGATTTAATTCATAGCAAGCTCTTCGAAGCAAGAAGTACATAAAATCCAAGCTGTTGACTATTAGTTTCAGTAAGTGCATTGAGGCCATTTTTAACAAGTGCTCCTTAGGTAATTCAGATGTTTAGACTTGATCATAAACTTTTCTAGAGTATTTCTATGCCAACTAAATTTTAAATGCAAGCAGGAAAATGTGTAGGCCAATATGTCAATAAAGTCTAATTTGGCATGTTAAGGGAAAAAATAAACGGTCGTGAAATTTCAAAAGTTAAAACATTGTTTACTATGCACTAGTCATAGTTGGAAAGAATTTCCTGAAGATTATGAATGCACTTAGCCGTGCACACACATCTTAATTACATAATTACTCGAAGCAACTACTCTAATTCATCTTGTTCATTTTACACTGGATAAAGAAACAAACTAATTATGGCTTTACACTGAAGAAAAAAGTACAGACCAGTACCATATTTACTGGGCTCATTCCTTTGCCTATGCTCTGCTCCTCAGATAGCCATCAAATGAAGAAAAAGCAAAAAGTGCTCACTGCAAGTACATGCGGTAGCTGTGTTCCTGCAGTGTGAAAGGTGTTATTGAACCCATCCTCACTAAAGGCTGGAAGGCAGGCTGGTGTGCTTCCATGCTAGAAAATGGCAGCAATATGCTTATCAAGAAGAGGAGCTTGGAATGGGCTAATGTGGATAGAGTGAAGGTTCATGTGCGGGGAGGGAGGAATGAAGGGATTGATAGGACAAGGCCCAGGCCAGCCTGATGACAAGTGAAACGTTATTGTGAGCATGATATACAAATAAAGAACAAGACAGAGGACGTACTTGAACATCTACTTAAATAAGCACGCATTAAATACGCTAAAGGCGCATAGCTTGACCTCTGTAAAAGCCTTCAACTAAACTCGTAACGTGGGCCATAGACGCCACTTATCTAAACAGGAAGGACAAAGCGGTAACACAGAAACCAAAAGAAACCATCAGCATGTGGAGTATTTAGAGACTGGAACCACAGATACTGTCACAGACAGTAACATGGAGCTTAGCTGGTCCAAGAGGTTCAATCTAGTCTGAAGCCCACCAAGTGTGGTCTTAGATCAAGTTCATGTTGGATTAGTGGTTGGTCTGTAACTCAAACGATTTGTATTAATTCTGTGGCAGCTCCTAAAAATGCCTCTCCTATTTAGGTTCCCCCCGCATGAGGTGTAATCCTAGAAAAAAATTCAACCTTGCTGCTCTCAGAGTAGGCCAGGCTGAATCTGTGCTCAAAGGGAGAGGCAAGGGTCCTTTTTAAGCAGAAATAAACTTGGAAGTGGGCCACTGCTCGAGCCAGAACAGTAAGCAAAGAAAGCTGCTAGGTGAGCCACATGCATGGATAATGACATTTACAAACCTGACAAGTTTACAGTCATGGTATTGGAATCACTTCAGTCATTTGGATAAATATACTACACGGGAGCATGTGTCAAATTGTATTTCTAGGTAGCAAAAACTGGCTTTTAAATACTACTTGATTACAGACTTAGATTACAAAATCAGAAGCAAGTTGTCATTTGGGGCACAAACATATAATGTCTATTGTAGTCAATTACATATTTTATCTAGAATAAAGCTGGTTTTCTGGGTTGCACACAATTAATTTTCATATTTTTACACCTTTGTTCCAAAGGCAAACAATGTCCCACATGCATTAGATGGTTGACTTCATGTAGATGAAGCTGTCGCTCTAATTATAAAATTCTCCCCTGACCATTTTCCATGTGTGCATCACTCTTGGAATAAGGTGGGGACAAGATGGCAACCATTTCCTTTTGAACCTTGATATTTTCTGAATTCATGTATTTCCAGCATTTCTCTCATGTTTACATGTCAGTAGTCAATTAATATCATACTCAGAAATCCTCAGTGAGAACATTTATTGTGAAATCTATCGATCACTATTAGTTTGGTCGGATTTACATTGCTTTCACTAGGAACAAAACCATACTGACTAACAAATAAGAATTTGTTTCACACCTGTTGGGAGATATTTCTCTGTGTGTCTCTTTCCTTCTCATGAGCAGAAGCTCTGACTTCTATTGTTCTGTGCTGTTTTTTTCAAGGATTTTTTTATAGCAAACAACCTTGGAAGATAGGGTATCTCATTCTCCACAGCACAAAGCAGATTTGCTAAATATAATAATAACTATTATTAATATAACATAAGCCAAAAAAATTATTTGTGTTTTTCCATAAGATGACTCTAGTAGTGCTGAGTTGTCTTTAACTTCATTTGAAGTAATTTTGTTAGGTTGTATTACCACTGCTGTCATATCATTGTGCATGCAAAAATACTTATCAAAACGGTGAATTTTTGTGTAGCCATTTTAATATTGACAATGGAAGAAAATATGCAACATTTTCAGCATATTACACTTTATTATTTCAAGAAAGGTAAAAACACAACTGAAAGGCAAATAAAAGATTGGTTGAGTGTGTGGAGAAGGTGCTGTGACTGAACGTGTCAAAAGTGGTTTGTGGAGTTTTGTGCTGGAGAGTTCTCGCTGGATGATGCTCCACTGTTGGGTCGCCCAGTTGAAGTTGACAGCAATCAAACTGAGACATTAATTGGGAGCAATCAACGCTATACCATGCAGGAGATAGCTGACATTCTCAAAATATCCAAATCAATAAAATTATTGGTGAAAATGAAAAATGTATCATTTTTTACAGAAAAAACATATAGACTTTTGGCTAAAAATATAATATTATAATATAGTATAATATAATATAGTATAATATAATATAATATAATGTAATATAATGATATAATACCATATAATATAATATAATATGATATATGATATATTCCTTTAGAACAAATGGGTAGGCTGGATTACTGCTCATAGAAAAGACTTGCACTCCCTAAGTTCAAGGTCCTCTCCTCCGATACAACCCCCAGCAGGACAATGAGTTGCACCCTCTCTGAGTGCCCTTTGGGAAGCAGGCTCATGGAAGTGGAGCAAGAAAATGCTGATATTCTTGTTACTGCTATTTCTGGAATAATACAATCCTTTGTCTCTGACCTATAAGTCTCATGACTTTTGACGGAGTCCATGAAATTGCAGCAGGCTAACTTATTAGCTTTTAATTAGGATAAAATCTCAGACCCTTTGTTATTCTTGACAACATCATGAAAAAAGACCAAGAAGTATGGGAACGCCACAAGAAGACAAAGAGGGGACACCGTTTCCCCTCCATGCGCACTTTCTGATTTTCGGCCCTTGCCATAAATGCGTGTTGTGCGTTAAGTTAACATGTTTCCTTAGTTGGTCATTATCTCTTTAATGTGTGTGTGCTAGTATGTGTGGGCATGAATTTGCATGTGCCTGTGTGTGCATGGGTGTTTCTGAGAGAGCAGGTTCTTGACAGTTGCTGCAAGGATTCAGGAGCTTAGATTTTAGAAACAGCTGGGTGATTTGCCCCCACCCCTGCCTTGGCTAAGAGAAAAGAGAGAATCTCCTAGAAGGAAAAATATATATTACTTTTTAACTTCAGGTCTATAGAATATTGAGGGATATTGAAATAAGATTTGACAGGCTTCTGAACTGATCTATAAAATGAACTGCATGCGGCCTTAGCCTGCATGCATTACAGTTTAATAAAATGGGCCAGACTTTCTCTCTCA
>PVKM010048317.1:0-11220 GCA_004027735.1 Carollia perspicillata
TACTTACTGATCAATCAATGTACCTTCCAAATTTCAAAATTCTGTGTAAAAGCCAGTTTTTCTGAAGGATCTTTTCAAGTAAGCTCAACTATTACTTTTCTAATTATTCCATGGGTTGCCATAAATCTGAGGACCGCAGATTAACCTCCTAAATATCTAGGGTGTAAGACTGTAAACTATAGAAAACGGAAAGATCAGCTGACCGGGCAATAGATTGCCCCATAAACCACAGTAGTCGACAAGCGTGCAGTCAATATTTCAGGGCATCGACTGGAATTGTTTAGCACTGATGTTGATGTCACTTATATGCTCATTTATCATTAAGTCGCAGGGGTGATAACATATGCCGCATTCGTGTGAATGGTGTTTGTTTTAAAATAAATGTTGATGCTGAAGGAAAAAAAGTGTTAGGTGAAGGGAAACAAACCTGACAGTAGCAATTTATTTACATATTGGAGGCACAGACACCTTTAATGGGCAAAAAACATGTCCTTGTCGGGGACACTCCAGATTCCAAAGATTTCTGAGTTTAGATGTTGGTCTTCGTTCCTCTAGCTCTCTTTAGCTCAGTTCAGCACACACCCATGCAGTCCCCCATCTGCTGGGCATCCTAAGGGAGTCACTGAGATGTGTCGCTTGCTACAATGTTACGTCACCCACTGAACCCGCTGCCTGCCGTCCCTCTCACTCCTGTTCCTGTGGAGAACCTGCTTTCTCTCCATCTGAAATGCCCACACTCAAACCGTGCACTTGGTCAGTATCTGCCGTCCTCCAGCTGTGCACCAGCTCTGCAAGATCGGGACCTCTGTGTGCTGTGTGCCAGCCTAGAGGGTCTGGAAGACGGCCTCACATAGTATTGTTAAATGATAACCGAAGGGGAAAAAAGAAAAATGAAACTATACACCCAAGAAAAAAGAGGATTGACATATGCTACGAAGAAGGTACAGAAGCAACTCCACATTCTTTGGGGCTCTCAATATATGAAACTTGGAAGGTTGCTATTTAAGAAAAGGAACACACGATTTAAATTGAAAAAAAAAAAAAAACATGAAGCCCTGGCTGGTGTAGCTCAGTGGATTAAGCGCAGGCCTGCAAACCAAACAACCGCAGTTCGATTCCCAGTCAGGGCACATGCCTGGGTTGCAGGCCAGTTCCCAACAGGGGACGCATGAGAGGCGTCCCCCAGCCCACCTCTCTTTCTCTCCTTCCCTTCCCCTCTAAAGATAAATAAATAAAAATCTTAAATTATTTTTTTAATTTAAAAAAACATGAAAATCAATACTTATTTAGAATGAGAAAAAATCACAATTTATTAACTTCATAAAGCTAATATCCTAGGGATGTCAGAAAATATTTAAAACGAAACTTTATTAATGATATATTAATTGACTACATATTAATTAGTGCTTGAAAATAACTTTTACACTTTTTCCCTATAATTTTTGACTGTGTATTCTTTAATAACCTCTTCATGTGTAACATCAATTTTTGTACATTAAATAAATGGATAATTTTATTTCTGCTCTAGCAGGGTTTATCGAAATGTTTTTTGTTTAATAATTGGATGTGTTAACCAGGCTTATAATCTGTGAAACTGCTAGAGGTTTATGTCTCACTAGCATGGAAATTTTAATTCTATGCCACATTTTCAAGTACATTCTATATAGGAAAGAACTCTGCACTTGACAAAGTATTAGTCAGAACTGAATTATCTGAATACTGAAATGTGTACACTGTTATACACTGAGTGAGTAAGATAGTTTTCTGCTGGCTTCGTCCATTTCAAACCTGGTTTATCTTCCAGTGCCCACACCCTTCTGCTGGTACAAAAGGAGCAGTCATTTTACTATGTCCCCGACCCCATTTCTTTGCGTGATGAAGCTGAGTGAACCAGCACAGTGGCCTACAGGGGTGCATCTGTGTTCCCCACCGGAGTGACTGGCATTGACTACACATAGCAGTGTCTGTGAACCACGCAAATATAGTCCACTGTATTCAGATGAAGTAGATGCCCAATTCAATCCCTCCTGAACCGGATCCCCAAAATGCTTCTGGCCCCCCTAGGTTCACCGACAGGAAGGAGAGCATGATGGAGGAGACATTAGACTTGAAAGAGAGAGCATTAATCAACCGCAGTTAAGCTATTTCACTCATGTAAAGTTCACAGAATCTTATAATCACGTGATCACGTGCTCAGGTTCTTGTCAGGCGCTCATGCCATCGAGGGCCCTGAAGCTACGCTTCATTAGCTCCACGTCAAACCTCTGTGTGTCCGGGTATTCTAAAGAAGTGGCGATGTGTATGACTTGAAGAATAGATGGGATTAGAACCGACGGTGGCATTAGAGCATGACTGAGGAGCAGAGCTGGTGTGCACTGGAGCTCAGGGTCTGCAGGGCACTTTTAGGCAATGGCAGGTGGTCCCGTTTGACATACCCCACCTGGCAAAGAAGGCAGTCCCAGCTGTAATCAGAGAGGTGGGCTGGGGGAGAGCAAGGGGTTCCTCGAATACCACCAGAACGAGAAGACAGAGGTTGACGCGCACAGGTCAGGTTTCTTCCTGCCCCCGCTACGATCCAGGAGCCTCTGTTTGGCTTTATTAATTCAGGCATCTATAATTGTGTCTGTTAATGTCTTGTTCCTTTTTCAGGGGGTATGCCTTTCACAAACCAGGGCCTCTGCTCACGCTGAACCTCCTCTGTGTTTGTCATTGTCGGTTGTTGTTTTTGTAATCTTTTGGATTTTACTCTAACCAAGCGACTACTTCTGAATTTCTTCCATCAGCGTTGCTCGAACAGTGAGTTTTGTGCCATTACTGCTTATCATTGTTCTTCACATAACAACTTAGGACCTGTTCATGTCTGACACATGACATCCACTGACTGTAAATAACATGAGTGAACCGATGTGGTGGAATATTTTAAACAATACACAAAAATCTAGATTTGTATATGTCAACTGGGTAAAATGTGAAAACTTCAACAGAAGAAAAAGCACATGCCCCAGGAATGTGGCAACAACATACTTCAAGTTGAAGGCATAACCATCTTCAGAGGAAAGGACAGTTCCCAATAAAAGTCCATTAGAAACCCCAGCGCCTGTGTTTATAGCAGTAGTGCTCCAATTTAGGCAGCTTTACAAATACATAAAGGCAGTTTATCATGTACATGCTCACTCATACCTATCGTGTAGCGAGTGACTATTCATTTGCCTGTTTTGAACAGCATGGTTTTTGCAATCCAAAATAAAAGGAAAATGATACTCTTCATCCACGTGAACTTCTTTGCTCCTTTTAGGGCAATACTGGGAGTCATTTTCCTAATGGAGTGATATTTAAGACTAAAGTATTTGGACAGCTAAAATTCTGCTCAGATGTGACTTGGTTTCTCGTGTGGTTTCCTCATCACGGTGTCTGAAAGCATTGTCACAGCTGCCACAGTCATCATAGGCCGGGCACAAACCGGGCCAGGCGCTCCTGTGATCTCTTCTTGGTACTTTGCCATAAATCGTGCTGCTATCGATATCATGACCCACTTTCAAAAATGGGTCTCCAGATTTCAGTGCCGTGGAGTTGGTTAGGCATCACTTGAAAAGCCCTCTCGTCAACCCATAAAATCCACATAAAAAAAAGGAAACCTGGTTCCCCCCCCCAAAACAAGTGATGTGCCCTTTCACTCACCTTTTTTCACTGACAGGACGAATAGAAGAGAATGCTGTCAGGCTATTTAACTCGTCTGCGAGAGAGATCATGCACCCCGGGAGAGGGGCTATTGTGCCTTGACTGGTGGGTCAAGCGTCCTGCCAGATATTCCCGTGTGGCTGTGGATTACGTTGGCCTTTTGCTACTCAGTTGCCCCCACTCTTTCCTTTTATCTGTATCCTTCTATTCAGATCTTTCTTTCTACGGACCTCTGCAGATGGAAAGAGTCGCTACTGCATTAAAGAGATATCATCCCCCTTGCTTACTTCCACGTACCTACCCACATAGAGAATGCGACCCCTCAATAGAAGTGCCAACGGAATGAAACTGGAGTAGAAATCAAGTTCAAAGGACTTAGAAGCTGAATTTCTCTGGGCCTCAATTTCCTTATTAGCTGTGTAAATCATAGAATTATCTCCTTGTGGATCTGGAATGGAACTTTGGTGTAGCTTACCTGCACACCTGCTTAGCCGACGAGGGGCTAGACGCAGGGGCGCAGCTTTCTGGAGGTGACCCACAGCCCGACCCGCCTGCAGAAAGCACCGTGTCTCCGGAAGACACATCTATACTTTAAGGTCCTGTTCATTCAATTAATGTCAAATTCATTCCACAAGGGTTGAAGTACAAGGCAAAGGCGTTCTTGTTGAGGCTGGCTAGTTACAGAGTCTAGCAAGGAAATATATCATATGAACCCAAAATGCAGCTAGGTATACTATTAATATTATTAACATACTATGAATATCGATTATCTGGTAAATGTGTATTCTCCTGTTTACCTCTTTATAAGTCTGTAAAACATTTAACCATTTGCAATCCATTGTCATCAGCAGAGGTAAACATTTACCAGTGTGGGTGTGTTTCGGGGGCATGGCCCTCGTTCATGTTTCTCTTGTTATCCCAAACAGCAGTGTCAAGGCAACTGGAAGGGCAGCGTGTTTTCTTCCTTCAAATAAGTGACCGGTGATTGGACCGTTCAGCAGCTCAGAAGTAGTCCCCTAGAGCAAAGGAGAACTGAAACGCTGAAAAGACCAGGATTTACTCCTCTTTGAACATGAACAGTCTGCGTGTGGATTCTAGTTTCTCCGTCGTCCCCGCAGCCCCGCCTTGCTCTAGGCTCGCCTCTGCGGCTTTGTTAACCACTTGCCATCCTACGTACCCCTCCCCCCGAGATTCTGTGAGAATACAGCGTCCCCATTTTCTCATTGTTTTGCATGTGATGCTATCAATGGATCTATACTGACTCTTCCTCTTTTTTAAACTTTTGTTTAGCTCATGTTTGTCTCTCCTCACTTATCCTGGATGCTGATACGATTTCCAATCGGAGCTTCATACTCATCTTTATGAAAGGCCAGTTGAAAATCCAGTGTCTTATTTTTCATGTGTATCAAGATATCTTAGATTAGCCCTGGCTGATGGGGCTCAGTGGATTGAATGCCAGCCTTTGAACCAAAGAGTCGCTGCTTTGATTGCCCCCCGATCAGGGCACATGCCTGGGTTGCAAGCCAGGTACCCGGTGGGGGATGCTAGAGAGACAACCACACATTGAGATTCCTGTCCCTCTCTTCCTCCCTCCCTCCCCCTCTCTAAAAAAGTAAATGGGTAAAATCTTTTTTTTTTTTTAAAGATGTCTTAGATTAAAAGCAAATTCTAACCCTCAGTGGCCTAAAGTCAGGATGCATGGTTTCTTCTGAAACAAATTAGAAACACTTACTGAAACTTTCCTATTGCTCACTGTTCCCCAAGTTTTAGATTTCTGCGTTGTTCCCCTTGTTTGCTTTGTATGTATAGTCAGTGCTAATTTCTCCCACATTTTCTTCTGGTTTAGTATTGCATCTCTGCCTGCGACTGCTGGGTTCCCTTTCCTTTCCTTCCCGTTGCTTTTCCAGCCTCTCCGTGCTCGAGGCCTGTTCTTACACACGCCCCATCAGCCCACTGCAGCACGCCGTGGATGATTGTTCTAGACCTTGGTTTCAGTCTGCGTAACTGCCTGTCTTTCCGAGATGTCCTTCAAAGCGCTCAATATAGAATTTTATGTGTAATATATCATCTGTCATTTCAGTCAGCTCCATCCAAAACACACCCTCTAAATGTGGAAATAATCAGGCGAGGCACGCGTGTGTGTGCATATGTGGGCGATATTACAGTAAAGAGACAGAAACTTACAATTACATAGATAAATTTCTGTTGGCCTTTATATCTTATGAGATTTGTTGATGTACCCATTTGAGCCTTTTAACTAGTTTCTGTCTCTTTCAAAAATTCTTTTCTTCAAAATGGATTAGGTGATCTTCCTACGGCTCCTTCCATTCCATTTATAGGGGACATTAGACAAAGAACTGTACCCCTTTTAGCTCCAGTTTTACTGTCGTTAAAATGGTGATTGCTCTAGAATTGGAATATGTATCATCATTCATAGACGCCTGGGAGCTGGGTCTCATGCCGGTTGGCTCAAGGCCTGGGCGAACCTGATGGATTCAGCCATCTCCTTAAAGGGAAGAGCAGGGAGAGTGTGAGTGAATTTTTCGTGAGTGTGACGTGAGCTCTGAATATACATGGGCAGTGCTCCAGGAAGAATCAGACTCACCTGATGTGACAAGACCCTATCTTGACAGGATAGAGTCACCAGCAGCTACACACCTAATCGGGGGCCCTTGTGCACGGAGGGGCACAACATCTCTTTGGCTATATCTTTGGCTTCCATTAAGTTTCTGTGCATTCGGATAAATGAAATGGGACTGGACCCAGTCTACAATGCGTGTGTTCACTGATATGGGTTCAATAACCCATACACCACCCTCCCAGAACACTGCACGGGTGGCCGCCGTTCCGTGCGCTAAAACGGTCCGTGTCCTCACATCCCCTTCTTTAAAATACAAGCCAGAGGATGCACCGTGCTACTCATCTTAACGTCGCCTGCCCTGCAGAGTCCTAGATGCACCGCAAGGCCACAAATATGGAACTGTGTGGAAAAATATATGCAGCTGTTTGTATACAACTTTATGTTTTAAAATGCATAACAAGTTTCTCTTTTATTTGGGTTTTATAGCCACTGGCTTTGAAACTATGATTCTAAGTAGCACTGCTGTTCATTCTCTTGAGCTGAACCGAGAGCGTTTGCCTCTAAAAGCTAAGAGTCCTTTCTCAATTAGCTGAAAAATACCAATGAACTACCTGTTTTTTAGTATCTTTTTTTCTTTAAAAAGCTTTGTTTTCTATAATAAGGCTATATACCTGGTTAAGCAAAGAATTATGTTTTACTATTTTAATTGACATATTCTTCCATGACAATTAATTGCCTTTCAGGAGTTCTGCTTTTTGAGCTTGTAAGAAAACACTGTTTACAACAGCAAGTGCCATCATGTCCTGTGTATCCAGGGAAGAGGGACTTCCTGCGTGAACATGACGCGCTGGCCAGTGCCATGCACGCCTTATTTTATTTCAGCCTCCCATCCATTCTGTGGTGTGTGGTTATCACCAGGTTTTAAAAGATGGGAGTGTGTCACTGAGCAGTTCAGTCTCAAAGAGCCAGGAAAGGGGAAGCTCAGGCTATTGGACCCCACACCCGTGGGCGTCTCCGTTGTACCAACACGTGGTAGCTCTTTGTGTAGCCTTCCAATCTTCCTGTTAGGTGATGAGCTCCTTCAGTGCAGAGGTTGTGTTCCCTTTACTGCCCCTCCCTGGGAGGATCCCTGACACCAGGTAAGTCCATCCCTTCTCATTTTAGTTAGGCTTGCTTGCGAGGTGTGCCTTCTCCTCTGTCAACGCATATCCAAGCATTTGTCCAAATCGTCCTCAGGACTTTGGATTCCTTGCCTTCTGTTCCGTACTAGGACGAACCCTTCTTTGTCTTTAGGTTTGTCTGTAAGTCAGAAACTCAGTCTGTTCCTCACACCTACCTTTAAGTGGGACTTGCGCAATTTAAAAGTAAAGTTTAAATTGCCCAAAGAAGGGTCGTTCAAAACTCCCTGAGACAGCAGTTCACATTTAAAGATGCTCATTGTTAATTCTAATAGAAAATGATTTGGATTTGTTATGAACACATTAAGACAACCAAAATACAATGAGGAGGCACCCCAACAGGAGACAAAGTGTGGAATACGGGAAGTGCAGGGAAAAACAAAACTTACTCCCACGGAGCTGGGAGTGTGTTTGAGGAACATGCAGCCGTCTGACCGTCCACTTGCTGTCTGCGTGCCGAGCAGCGCGCACACTGGCCCAGAGCCAGCGCGCCTTCTTCTGGGAGGCGCACCGCAATAGCACGGCATATTGATTGAGTCCAGAGACCCAAATACAATTGTGCCGTTAGAAAATTACGTCTTAAATAACAGTAAGTGAGGAGTCACAGCCGTGTCCTTAAAGTTAAAGGAAAACTCTCTAGCATGGATTCTTTAAGAAAAACATATCTACCCTACAAGAAAAACAACAGGTCTTTTTCACACATATACACTCCAAACACATATTCTATATATATATATCCATATGAATGCGTAGGAGTCAATGTAACTACAGGCGTCATTCCCTCCCATTTCTCTTTCTGTCCCTCTATTGACATTGGTATCATGGTGGTTTTACTTGCTTTTTGTTTTGTTATATTTTATTCATTCGTTTTTCTCCAATTTGATGTGCATTGTATGGCTCTGTTTTAAATGCTGGAAAACAAACCAGAGTTTCGTGAAATTGGCCTCGTTCTCTTCTTCATTTTAAAGAGAATGGGGTACTTTGGAGGATATCACAGTTAGACTGACCTGTTCGCTGGTGCGTGGTGATTCGGGAGCTTCCCCTGGGAGGCAGTCAGTCCTCAGCTCACCTGGAGGAGGGAAGAATACAGTGGGGCACGGTGGGGGCGCTGCTGCCTTCAGATTTCACAGTCCTTCGTGTTACGGCTGCTCTTCTGTTCTGAATTGTTTTGTTCAGGAACAGTTGCCGGCCATTCAACTATCGCTGTGTCACTTGCCTGAGAAATTTTTTTAGTTGGAGATGGAGAAGGTGAGGGAATAATGTAGGGAAGTACCTACTGATAAGAAATAGTCGAATGTGACCTTGGAATTTATAATGCCTCTTGGCATAATGTTTCATCCTAAGCAATGTGATAATTTCTTATTATAAAATAAGTAATTTTACTAAAAAAGCAACTTTTATCTGAACAAGGTGAAAGTATCAGCAAGCCTATGTTTCATACATAGAATAAGAATGTTGGAGCACGTAGAAAAATCAGATTTGTAAATAATTTTAAATAGATTTACCTTTTATAACTGTACCATATAAAATGAAGTATGAAATATGATATTTTAAGCTACAGTAGCTTGAGAGAATTGGGGAATTAGTTTCAGAATATTGATTAATGGGGAATTGCATTTCTACTATTTTCCACTTTTTTTCCCACAAGCATACAAATAAAAACTTAATTTTTATATGAGAGCAATTTTAAACTACAAATGGATTTTTTTGAGATTTTCCTCCATAGTGGCCAATTTTGCATGAAACAAATTATTTTAGGCCTAATTGCTAGCAGAATAGTTAGGCCGCTAGCTCTGCTAAGGTTGAATTTCATTTGAACTTTCTAATGGTATGATCTTTTTTTTTTTCAGAATTTAATAACTGACTCAAATATTTAATAGTGGAAGCTTTCATTAAATTAAAAAGAAATCAGGATATATTTTTAGAAGAAGTAATTTCTTTTCCTTATCAGTTTTATCTACTTTAGGAGGAAAGACGAGAATGAAACTGATCTCTTTGTGTACTTAAATAGACATTAATGTTATAACCCCAGCAAATAATTTATTTTTGTATATGTCATCATTCAGAAGATTTGGGAAGCCCCAAATGGCAGTAATAACTCTACTTCCAGCTCTACTAAATAGCAAATTGCACTGACTGTGGGAACCTCTTTACTTGTCTGCTGGATAATCATTCTTTTCAGTACTCAAATGTATTTTCTAGATCAGTTTCAGATTGAACACGGTCTGTGTTGGCGTGGCCTTACAGTGTTTGCTTAGGTACAATGACTTGTTTTGAAATGCAAGTAGGGAAAGAGGAGAGTTGAAAGATTTTGTTTCCATGTGACATTCTGCGTACAAATGACAAAAGATCATTAAATGGATTAATTTACAAGCATCCTTAAGAAATAGAACATTTTTACATAAAAGCCAGTTGTAAACCTTTTTAATTAAATTGCATTGTACCAGGCACTCCCTTCCCCTCAGGGTTCCCTTGACCTCTCACCTCTTGTTTTGTCACGCAGGCACTCCACTGCTGGTGAGGAGGAGCAGTGACCCGGTGCCCGGCCCACCTGCTGACGCCCAGCCAAGCGCTTCCCACCCTGGTGGCCAGAGTCTGAAACCTGCTCTTCTAGTAGGTATCTTGCTGTTCGCATTTCTAATGAAATATCAAAGTGCCTTACCCTTACATAGATTTGCAATCTTAAGTAAGTTGACCCTTAGAGATCTTTTGATAGGATGTATAACATTAGTTACAATGTTAGCTAGTATCGGCTATTACTAGTCTTAGTTGTAATAATAGCTTTCATTCATGTAGCACTGACCATGTGCACAGCAGTGTTTTAAGTCAACTGAACTTGCACATCAAAGAAACGACATGCGTGTTTGTCTCCATTTTACTGATGATAAAATTGAGGCAGAGGAAGGTTTAGCAGTTTGTCTCAGGTCACAACTAGAAAGTGTCAGAGCCCAGAATTTAACCCAGGGGTTTGGCTCCAAGGTCCATGCCCTTAAACAAGGCACGTCCTGCTGAATTGTGTCATCCTCCTGCTTCACAGTGCCCAAGGACGGAATCGGCATCTTTTCAGTGTGTTGCCTTCAAATGCTTCTGAAGTCACAACATGGCGAATGGTGATACAGTTTCAAGATAACCCATATCATGGATATGTGGCACTAGTGTTGGTTTCTAGAACTTAACATTAAAACTAAAGGAAAATAATATTACCTACCAAAAGTGCTGATAACCAGATACACTCGTATGCTGTACTTATACACCGATAGATTACATGGAGAATAATTTCCTAAAGAGATAATGTCCTCCTTTCACATGGGCTTCTGGGGTCTCCCTGCTTAACCCTGCGTAGTTTTGAAGAGTCGTGACTGGTTCATTCTTTGAAATGGCTGAGAATGGGCTGCTGGTGGCTGGCTGCACATCACTGCATAAGTGGTCTTCAGTAATGCAAACGCATTAGCCGTTCCTAGAAGCAAGACTCTCCCCATTTCAAGTCTGCTGTCTGTAACACCTTATGAAAAAGGTGATATTTTACAGGCATGTAAGAATGCCTTTTCATTGTATTTTATTGATTATGCTATTACAGTTGTCCCAAATCTCCCCCTTTGCCCCCCTGGCCAGCCCCCCCGAATCCCTCAGGCAGTCCCCACAATATTGTCCATGTCCATGGGTCCTGCATCTGTGTTCTTTGGCAACTCCCCTTCCCATGTACACTTTCCAGCCCCACGACTGTCTGGTAACCATCAATCTGTACTTCTCGATCCCTGAACCTTTTCGCCTGCCCCCTAACCC
>PVKM010048318.1:0-11232 GCA_004027735.1 Carollia perspicillata
GATGGAAGTAAATGACAGAAAACTGTACTTGAATAACAATTAAAATAAAAAACATTACAGATAAAAAAAATGTATAAAGAGTTCTCATTACCTTTAGTTTCTGCCTTGGCCCTTCATCCTCTGTTGTGGTGATTGATTTAAGAGTGTATCAAATAAATCAACTGACAGAAGTCATTCAAAGCTTAAAATTTAATGTGCTTTACTTATATTTCTTAGTAAACTGAAACAAGCTTATTCAAACTGGAATCAAACAGGACAGTAAATCTTAGACTAGTGAAATCTCCTCAAATTTAATGGGAAAAAATATTATTTGGCCATAAAAGAGAATGCAGCCTTACCATTTGTGACAGCATGGACAGACCTAGAAGATATTATGCCAAGTGAAATAATCCAGACAGATAAAGGCAAATACCATATAATATAACTTATACATGAAATCTAAAGAACAAAATAAATGAACAAACAAAATTGGAAAAAATGAAACAATGAAGCTCCACCCTTACCATTAACTCATTTCACATTATAGATGTATATGTGTGCCAAGTCATATAATCATGAAAATATATGTATATGTGAGTTAATACATACATGTGTTCATATACATAAGTATTTGCATATATGGGACTTAGCAAGATTCTGAACTTTGTCTTTTAATATGGTTCCCAAAAGTGAAAGCACCAAATGAGATGGTACTTAGCAT
Organism: Carollia perspicillata; assembly: GCA_004027735.1. NCBI lineage: Eukaryota > Metazoa > Chordata > Mammalia > Chiroptera > Phyllostomidae > Carollia > Carollia perspicillata. The sequence goes on from PVKM010048318.1 coordinate 701, forward strand.
CCCTCAGAATGCTGAGATTTTTTTCCAGAACTTTTTGTATCTGTATATTTGATAAATATTAATACTTCATCTGTTGATGTTAACCTTCTTCATTTCAAGTTCTACTGGTTGTTTATAGAACAAACTCTGTGTATGTTCTTATTTCTTACAGAATTAAAGAATTGTGCATCAAAACAAAGACAATTGCCTCCTCTCTGAGTCAGAATAATGCAGGCCCTGAGTGTGCAGGCTTCAAAGACAGACTGCCTAGGTTCTGTGACATACTAGCTGGTTAACCTTAGGCAAATATGAATTCATTTCCTAAGACTGCCATAACAAAGTACCACAAACTGGTGACTGCAAACAACAGAAACTAATTCTCCAACAATTTTGCAGGCTAGAAGTTCTAAATCCAAGTGTCAGCTGTCAAGCAGCTTCTAGAGACTCTAAATAGAATCTTTCCTTGCCTCATCCTAGCTTTTAAAGGGAGCCAGCTATCCCTGGAGATCCTTACCTTACTGCTGTCCTATTCCAATCTCTGCCTTTGTTCTCACATGGCCTTCTCCTTTCATGTGTATGTGTCTCTGTGTTTCTTCTCCTTTATTTATAAACATAATGGTCATGTTGAATTAGGGGCCACCCTACTCTCTCTAATCCCATCTTCACTCATGACATCTTCAATGAGCCTATTTACAAACAAGGTCATGTTCGGAGTTACTGGGGATTAAGATTTTTTAACATATCTTTTTGGAGAACACAATTTAATCCATAACACCTCTTATTATCTCTGCTTCATCTGTAAATTGTGGATAAAATAATAACATCTATCTCATGAGGTTGTTATGAGAATAGAAAGGGTTCATGCCCATAAATCACTTAAAACATTGTGCATCAATATATTGTTCACTATTACAATCTGTATTGGAAGCATTAGGAGAACAGGTGGTCCTAAAATAACTTTCATGGTACTAAGCCTAAGTGCAGAATAAAAAGTAGATATTAAGTGTGAATTCTGACTTGTTTCTCCCTCTCCCATATTACATAGAAAAATCCCTGACCTGTTTTTTTACACAGATAAAAACTTTTCCTGGAGGACTCCACATTTCACAAAACTAATAGGCAAAATGACCAACAAGCTAATTTGGTGAATGACTAATTGTGGCTGAATAATAATTTAAACACTTCAAGTGATTTTATATATTTTTATTTATATAATATAACTTATGTTATATTATATAAATATATAATTTATATTATATAAATATATAATTTATATATAATAATAATTTAAACACTTCAAGTGATTATATATTTTTATTTATATATGAAAGATATATTTTATATTATATAAATATATAGTTTATATATATTAAATAATAATTTAAATATTTCAAGTGATTTATATATTTATTTTATAAAATGTACTTTTAATAAAGAACTTTTTCATCACTTCTTAATTAAGTCTTAATTAAGTGCAATGGCTAAATGAATATTATAATCATTTCATAATCTTCAAATATTATGCTCAAGCCATTCATTGTAATGTTTTCTCCTCATCCAACTAAAAAGAAGCAGATGGCAACAATTTACTTCTTTTATTTCCTTCTTACTTAGTTCAAAAATGAACAAACATTTGTATGTTCAGTTAACTTTATTGTAAATCCTAATTGCAATGACTTTTCTATTAACTCAGTAACTCCCTTGGGTATGTCTGCTCTAAACTGTTATAAAGTGGGTAGTTAATAAAAATTGTTGACAGTTCAGTTGACTTGATTGTAAAAAAAAGAAATTATAATCTGGAAAACAAGTGAAAGGGCTTTAAATCATGGCATTTTCTACAAAGATCAGTTACCTAAAATAGCACTCTTAATTGAAATCATATATATTGTAGAGGACAGGCAAACCATACTGAGGTATGCATTTAGGTAATAAAAGTAAAGAAAAGATTTCTATAACAGCCGGTGCACTCAGTTGTCTTCAAACTATTTAAAGCCAAGGCATTTGGAGATTGAGAAAAAGGCATAATAACAGTGGTGGTCATTGCTGCAAAGAGAAGGGACATTTTCATGTGAAAATATGATCACTTCAAAACTTACCTACCTCTGTCTAGGATGTCTTACTTGTTCTTGACTCATGAGCTGTGTCATTCTCCATTACAAAAGTCTATATTTATTATACTTCAGGATAGATAAACTTCACCTACCATTAATTTTTAAAATATTTTATTTATTTATTTTTAGAGAAAGGGGACAGAAAGGAGAAAGAGTGGGAGAAAAACATCAATGTGTCATTGCCTCTCATGTGTCCCCTACTGGGGACCTGGCCTGCAATCCAGGCATGTGCCCTGACTGGGAATCAAACCAGCGACCCTTTGCTTCACAGGCCCATGCTCAATCCACTGAGCTACACCAGCCAGGGCTAAATTTTTAATTAATCAATTTTAATCATTTCAAGAAAGTATCTTGTCTTCGTTTTTGCATTGGCATGTATTTACTTTGGAAACTAGTTTTACCAAGATATAACACATAAAGTACCATACATTAAACTTCTGAGTTACAAATTACTTTAATTCATATTATCTTAATTGATTATCAAAATGACATAAAATAGAAAACAAGTATTATCATCCTCACTTATTTGTCTTTAAATGATTCCTCCAAATTTTTAACCAAGCTCCCAAGTTATCTATGTGTCTTGGGTCCCTCAAACTTAGAGCAAGAATGAAATTCCCTAACTTCATGTCCTTCCTACCTCTTTCCTTACCCCCATGCACTTTGCTTCCTTCTCTCCAGCTCCAGAGGTGATATCAAGGTCTGTTCATTTGAAGGAGCCTTGACTTCTTTTCCGTCTGGTTCTGTTAGGGCCTTTCTTCCTCTCCTCTATTTCAACCTAAGCCTCATTATAAGCACCTTCTTCTTATACCCTAAAACTGAACAAGTGTTTCCTGGTCTTTATAAAATATAATCAACACTTCCTCCATTAAACAGATGTATCTATTATTAGTCTCTATTCCAAGTCAATTCTCCCTTAATTTTTCAAATATTCAAAAAGGGAGTTTTCATTTCCAGTCTGATCTTTTCTCTACAATTAGATTTTAATCCCATCATCCCATTGATGCGTTTCTCACTAAGAATACTAACATGCATTTTATTGTTTAATTCAATTGACATTTAAGTCCTAACCTTTTTTGTTCACTTCTCTTCTTTTGACATCTTTTTCTCCAATCCTTCTTCTTACCCTTCTCTGGCTCCTTGGCCTTCTCCCTCATGCCTAAAACTATAGCGTCAATAAAATCCATACTGTCCTGCCTTGGTGGATCAATTGGTTAGAGCATCATCCCATACAGCAAAAAAGGTTACAGGTTAAACTCTTGTTCAGGGCACATACCTAACATACCTGGATTGTGGAGAAGCAACCTACCAATGTTTCTCTCTCTCTCTCCCTCTCCCTCTCTCCCTGCTCCATACCATGTCCCTGCTTTTCTCTCTGTCTGAAATCAATAAACATATCCCCAGGTGAGGTTTTAAAAAATCCATGTCAGAAAATATAAGGCAAATAAGAATAGAAAAAACTGGAGAATTTATTCTGAACAGTGTTAATTAAAACAAAGATAATCTTTACTTTACTGAATTAAACTAGGTTCTAAGCAGGTTTGAACTAAGTTCTGTTTTATTTTTTGTTTTATTTTTCCTCCTGGCATTTAGTGAGCAGTTGGGTAAAAAAGAAAACTCTCAAGGACCATCCGAGAAGATAGAAAGGGAATTAAAAGCAAATTTTCTTTTGCATATGCAAATATCCAAGTTTCAACATAATGTAAAGTTGAATCTGCCACATACACACCCTTGTCGATTGTCTTAAAATTAGCAATATCATGTACATCATTCCAAGACTTAATTATTTTTCACTAAAATATAACTTGGAGAAATTTTGTCAAGAACTGTGAAGGAGGCTGAGATAAGATTTCCCCTTATTTGAAACTAATAAATTAACCTGCCACAGTTCCATGGTTTCTGGAAGAAGACATTAGACTCTTGGGTCAGAGTCAATTTGAATCAGTTATCTAAGGCCCAGTTCCCATAGGACAATAGAGGGTCAGGTGATGCTCGCACATGCAGTGGGTTGTGTTACCAGAGAGGAAACCCTAGGACAGGGATCCTGACTCGAAAAATAAGCAGTAAAACATGCCTAACCATGTCCCAGAGGAGACATTATTTAATTTTTCTCTTTTATAAACAAACTATCCTTTGCTCCAGAGGAAGACAGCAGGTCCGTCTTCCAAGGCTACTCTCTTTACAAACATCTATGAAAACACATTCTGGAATGAAAAATGTCAGTGCCTGTGTTGAAAAAACTACAGAGACAAGAGACCCATGGAGAATTATATCCTAACACCTCTTCATATCAATATCTTAGCTCATAAAGATCTACTTTAATCTTTCTATATGTATAATGTCCCATTGTATTGATGTATAACCACAATAATTTAGCCATTTTTATTGATGTACACTTAACTAATTTTGATTATTTACCACTACAAACAGTGTGCTCATAAGTATTTTTCCTTACACATATATCTTTGTGCACAAATGTGAACAGATTTAAGGAAATTATTATTGTGTAGAGTTTATGGATAAAATGGTATGCAGATATATCATTAAAATTTTAGTAGATACAGACAGATTTGTTTCCAAAACTATGCTAAACACACTCCCACCAACAATGTGTGAGGATACACTTCCCAACACATAACTCAAGATGTTGTGAAATAACCTGTGTCAATCTGAGAATTAAAAATTACACTTGATATTTGTGTTGGCATGTGTCAACTATAGATGATGTTTAACATGTTTTCATTATTTTAGAAAATTTTTATTATATAAAAGATCTTTTGTCTCATTTTCTTAAAATTTTCTGCCTATATATTTTGCCTATTCTTATATTTTGGACATTTTCATAATTGTATGAGCATTAGGTTTTATATGTTAAATAATTTTGTCTCTTGAAAAACATTATAATGCAAAATTTTTATGACATGTATACTTTCTCATAATCCTATGTCATATTATCTAACTCATGCTTTTTTTCTGAAAGTCTGATTTCAAGTATAAATCTAGAATTCCTTTGGTATGAAAAGTAAGGTAAACAAGTGTCCATATTTATTTTTCCATGTAACAAGATGTGTTTTCCAACCCCATTAATGAATAATTTATTCATTCCATCAATATAAAATGTCATCTTTATCAATATTATGTATATTTTCTCAACTTTATTGATCTTATATTGATATTCTTAATCTTATCTACTCTTATATTGATATTTCATTTTTTATTTTATTTTCATTGTTGTTAAAATATCAGTGAAAATATTGCTGCATGGAATATCTGAGATTTTCCTGCCTATGTTCTCTGCTAGGGCTTTAATGGTGTCACGACTTATATTTAAATCTTTTATCCACCTTTAATTTATTTTTGTGTATGGTGTAAGTTGGTGCTTGAGTTTCATTTTTTGCACATACCTGTCCAGATCTCCCAACACCATTTGTTGAAGAGGCTATTTTTACTCCATTTTCTTTTGCTGTACCCTTTGTTGAATATTAATTTACTGTAGATACTTGAGTTTATTTCTGGGCTCTCTGTTCTGTTCCATTGGTCTATGTGCCTGTTTTTATGCCAGTACCAGGCTGTTTTGATTATAGTGGCCTTGTAATACAGTTTGGTATCAGGTATTGTGATCCCTTCTACTTTGCTCTTCTTTCTCAAAATTGCAGCAGCATTTCAGGGTTGTTTTTTATTCTATATAAAGTTCAGAAGTGTTTCTTCTATGTCTGTGAAATATGCCACAGGTACTTTAATAGGTATCACATTGAATCTGTAAATTGTTTTGAGTAGTATGGATATTTTGATGATGTTAATTCTTGCAATCCATGAACACAGTATATGTTTCCATTTGTTTGTGTATTCCTTGATTTCTTTCTTCAGTGTTGTGTAGTTTTCTGCATACAGGTCTTTTACCTCCTTGGCTAGATATATTCCTTGGTATTCTATTTTTCTTGTTGGTACATCAGATGGAACTTTTTTCTTGATTTCTGCTTCTGCTGTTTCATTGTTGGTATACAAAAATGCCTTTGATTTCTGAATATTGACTTTGTATTCTGCTGTTTTGCCAAATTCATTTATTAGGTTGAGCAGTTTTTTGGTGGAGTCTATTGGATTTTCTATGTACACTATCATGTCATCTGCAAACAATGACAGTTTTGTTTTCTTCTTTCCAATTTGAATGCATTTTATTTCCTTTTCTTGTCTGATCATTGTGGCTAAAACTTCCACTACTATGTTGAATAGATTGATGAAAGTGGACAGCCTTTTCATGCTCCTGATCTTAGTGGAAAAGCTCGTAGTTTTTACCCATTGAGTATGATGTTGGCTGTAGGTCTCTCATATATGGCCTTTATTATGTTGAGGAATGCTTCTATTCCCACTTTGCTGAGTTTTTATTTTTTATTATAAACAGGTGCTGTAGCTTATCAACTGCTTTTTCCACATCTATTGATATGATCATGTGATTTTTGTATTTGCTTTTGTTTATGTGAAGTATTAAATTTATTGATTTGTGAATATTGTACCATCCTTGCATCCCTGGGATGAATCCCATTTGGTCATGGTTTACAATCTTTTTTAATACATTGTTGGATGCTGTTCATCAATATTTTGTTCAGGATTTTAGCGCCTACATTCATCACTGATATTGGCCTGAAGTTTTCTTTCTTTGTTGTGCCTTTATCTGGTTTGGGGATTAGAATGATGCTAGCTTCATAAAAAGAGTTTGGGAGTCTTCCATTCTTTTGGAATTTTTGGAATAGTCTGTGAAGGATAGAGGTTAGCTCTTCCTTAAATGCTTTATGAAATTCTCCTGTGAAACCATCCAATCCAGTGCTTTTGTATGCTGGGCATTTTTTAGATTACTGCTTCAATTTTATCTGCTGTTATTGGTCTGTTCAAGCTTTCTGCTTCTTCTTCATTGAGTTTTGGAAGATTATATTTTTCTATAAATTTATCCATTTTGCAGAGGTTGTCCAATTTCTTGGCATACAGTTCTTCATAGCAATTTCTTACAATCTTTGGTATTTCCATGGTGTCAGTTGCAATCTCTCCTCTTTCTGGTTGTGTTTATTTGGGTCCTCTCTCTTTTTTTCTTGATGAGCCTGCTTAAAGTCTTGCCCATTTTGTTTATCTTTTCAAAAACACAGCTCCTGGATTCATTGATCCTTAGAATTGTGATTTTAGTCTCTATGTAATTTAATTCTGCTCTAATCTTCGTTATTTACTTCCTTCTACTTGCTCTGAGCTGTCTTTGTTGTTGCTCCTCGAAGTCTTATAGGCATAGGGTTAGGTTGTTTGTTTGAAATGTTTCTATCTTTTTTAGGTAGGCTTGTATCACTATGAACTTCCCTCTTAGGACTGACTTCGCTGTGTCCCATAAGTTTCAGGTTGTTGTGAATTCATTTTTGTTTGTTTCCAGAAACTTTTTGATTTCTTCCCTAATTACATTCTTGACCCATTCATTGTTTAATAGCATGCAATTCAATCTCCATGATTTTAAGTGTTTTGGGCTTTTTCCCTTGTGGTTGGTTTCTAGTTTCTCTGGTCAGAGAAAATGCTTGGTATGATTTAAATTTTCTCAACTTTGTTGAGGCTTGTTTTGTGTCCTATTATGTGGTCTATCTTTGAAAATGTTCCATGTGCACCTGAGAAGAATGTGTATTTAGCTTCTTTGGGATGAAGGGCTCTCTTTATATATATATCACTTAAGTCCATTTGATCTAGGGCATTGTTCAATGCCACAATACCTTTCTTAATATTTTATTTGGAAGATCTGTCCATTTTTGACAGCAGGGTGTTAAAATATCTTACTATAATTGTGTTGCTGTCAATATCTTTCTTGAAGTCCTCTAAGATTTTCTTTATGTATTTGGGTGCCCCTACATTGGTGCTCCTACATTGGGTGTGTAGATATTGACAATGTTTATTTCTTCTTGGTGGATTCTTCCCTTGTGTATTATGGAGTGACTGTCTGGGTCTCTCTTTATGGTCCTTTTTTTTTTTGAAGTATATTTTGTGTGATATGAGTATTGATACCCCATCTTTTTTATCCTGTCCATTTGCTGGGAAAATTTGCTTTCAGCCCTTCACTTTCAGTCTGTGTAGGTCTTTTGTCCTGAGCTGGGTCTCTTGTAGGCAGCATATGTGTGGGTTATGCTTTCTTATCCATTCAGCTATTCTGTGTCTTTTGATTGAAGCATTTAATCCATTTATGTTTAAGGTTATTATTGATAAGTACTTATTGTCATTTCTGTACCTATGTTCCTCTCTGTTTCTCTCTTTTCCTTCCTTTCCTTAAAGCAGTCCCTTTAACATATTTTGCTGAGCTGGTTTGGAGGAGGCATTTTCTTGTAGGCTTCTTTTGTCTGGGAAGCTCCTTATTTGTCCTTCTATCTTGACTGAGAGCCTTGCTGGGTATAGTAAGCCTTGGTTTCAGGCCTCTCATTCTCATTACTTGAAATATTTCTTGCCATTCTCTTCTGGCTTGGAGTGTTTCCATTGAGAAGTTAGCTGCTAACCTTATCAGGGTGCCCTTGTATGTTACTTCCTGTTTCTCCTTTGCTGCCTTTAAGATTCTCTCTTTGTCTTGGAATTTTGCCATTTTAATTATGATGTGTCTTGAAGTAGGCCTCTTGGTTTCCTCTTGATTGGGACTCTCTGTGTTTTCTGGATTTGTGTGACTTTTTCTCTCATTAAATTAGGGAAGTTTTCCATCATACTTTTTCAAATAGGTTTTCTATCCCTTTCTCTTCTTCTTCTCCTTCTGGTATCCCTATTATACAGATATTATTATGTTTCGTATTGTCCTGCATTTCTCTTAATCCCTCTTAATTCTTTCTGAGCCTCTTTTCTTTTCTTGTTCTTTCTGAGTGTTCTTTTCTACTTTGTCCTCCAGTTCACTTGATCCAATCTTCTGCTTCATCAACCCTGCCTTTGATTCCTTCTACTGTGTTCTTCAGTTCAGAAATTGTATTCTTCATTTCCTCTTAGCCTTTGTTAATAGTTTCTATTTCCTTTTTCATGTTGATGTAGTTTGCAGTGAGTTCATTGTACTTTCCCTCTAGTTTCTGGTAATTCACTATGAGCTCATTGAGCTTCCTGATAACCATTGCTTTGAACTCAATATCGAATAGTTGACTTGCCTCTATTTCATTTAGCATTCTTTGTGAGGCTTCCTCCTCTCCTTTCATTTGGGGATTGTTTCTTTGTCTTCCCATTTTTTGTGAGACTCTTCTTGTTAGCCTCAGTTTCTCAAATTGATTAGTTCTGACTCCTTTGGTTTATGGTGTGTACTTCTATGGTAGTATACCTGTGAGATTCAGTGGTGCGATCTCCTTGATCTCCTGAGCTCACTGGTCTTGGGCTGTTGTGTAAGTTGGCTCTGTGTTTGTCTTTGGGTTTCCATTTTGTTGGGTCTTTCTTTGGTGGGTCCTTCCCACCAGCTGTTTAACTGAGGGTCACTCTGTCCACCACCTCTTGTATTTTGTTGAGCTGGTGAGGGCAGGTTGTGTCAAAGCTGGTTCTTCCGTGTGTACAAGGTTTTGAGGATTCTCTCTTGCTCTTGTTGATTTGTTTGTTCTGGGTAATTTCTCCACTATTTAGTTGTATTTCCAGGTAGGTCCTGGATTGAGGTTAGTGTTGCTTCCACTCCCTCCTTCATCTCCTTCTGTTGTTATTTGTTGGTGGTTCCTTTGTTGTTGGTTTCTTTTTCTGGTGGGTATCATTGTGTTCTCAGCTTCCAGCTACTCTTTTTTGGTAATAGGTTCTCTGTAATCGCAAAGTGAAATTTGTCTCACTGTCTCAGCTGTTGGATGATCCCTCTTTGGATCCAACTCTGGTCTTTTCACAGTTTCAGGGTTTTTTTTGTCTCAAGTCTGTTTTTTCAATGTCTGCTACAATTTTTGGTCTCCTATCTTTTTGGTCTCCTATATACTGGGGTACTGTTGTTTGTTTGCTCTGTTCCTCTGTGGATTGGCTATGTTTTTCTCCCATGTGTAGGGGGATGTTGCATCCACTCCCTCCTACCTCTCTACCATCTTCCTTGTCCCCCTATATTGATATTTCTATCAATTCATGTGTGAATGCCAAACTGTTTTACATGCTTAATTGTAATAACATATTTTTAAAAATATTTAGAAGGTCTAGTCTCTTTTTTGTATACTTTGTTTTCAGTATTTATCTCTAGACTTGGTTTAATTCCCAAAATAACTTTTTTGAAACTTTTGGGCAATGTATGTTGATTATATTAAATCTAAAGATTAATTTAGGATAAATTCACAGATATACAATAAGGTAAAAACACTCTGCCAATTTCCTTTTTTAATTCATTTTTTAATTTTAATTGTTCAAGTACAGTTTTCTGTCCTTTACTCCCATCCCAGGCCACCCTCCCCAGCCCTCCCTACCTCCTCCCATTTCTACCCCACCTTGTTATTGTCCATGTATCCTTTATAC
>PVKM010048319.1:0-11246 GCA_004027735.1 Carollia perspicillata
CCCCCCCCCCCCAGCCTTTAGGACTTGAAAACAAACTCTCCTTACCTGCACCACCTACAGGGCCTCTCAGGGCCTGGCCCAGCCTTGTCTTCGCCCCTGTCCCTAACCCTGTCTCAATTGCTCCATCCGTGCCTTCGCACAGTTGCAATATCCCTTCTACCTACCCCCTTGCACTCCCAGCAAGCTCCAATTCATCCTTCAAGAAGTAGCTCAAGATCACCCCCTAGTGCCTTCCCAGGGGAAGCTGAATAACCTCCTATGAGCTTCCGCGATCCCAGCTCTACAACGTGGCACAGGAACTCCTCGTTTCAAGTCCCACCGCCCACAAAGTGGGGAGCTCCTTCCAGTAGAGCCCTCCAAACCTCCAGCCTGTGGCCCAGGGCCTGGCCCCTCTGGAACTCGGGTGCTTCCCTGCCCGCCAGCCCGTGAGACCAGCCCCCTTCTTTCGGGGCCCACACCTGCTCACTGATGAAGCGGAAGCCTCGGTCGGGCCGCTCACACTCATAGGTCTCCCCCAGGACCGGGTTGAAGGGCTTGCAGCCTGCTCGGTGGTACGTGGAGGAATAGGCAGAGACAGCAAAGGCTGCCACGTACACCTGCGGGGGCGGGGGCGGGGAGAAAGCCACTGGGGGTGGTGGGGACCCGAGAAGGAGACTCCCCCCCCCACTGCAAGCAAGAACTGGGGCCCTGGGCTGGGGCTTCGGCAGAGAGGCAACGGCCCCGGCCCGGGCTTTCTGGGAGGCAGCCTCCTGCAGGTGGAAGAGGCAGCCTGCGCGGGCCGAGGGTGAGGGCGGGCGGAAGCCAGTACCATGCGCTCGCAGGGGTCGTTGATGCGGCTGGCCTGGTCCAGCAGGCTGCTGTACTCCAGCTCCTCGCACAGCCGCTGCAGAGTGTTGAGGGGCTCGTTGAGCTGCACGGGCATCGACACCTTCGACAGGTCCTTGCCGATGTTGTTACGGAGTATGTTCCACAGGCTCACGTCAGCCCCCGGCCCGCTGGCCGCCGGCAGGCAGCGGCGACGGGGTGGGCCTGCGGCTCTCCCTGCAATACACACCCCTGGGGGCCCCCAACGACGCATCACTCTCTGCCATCCCAGCGGGGCGGGCCCACAGGCTGGCCCACAGCCCAGCAGCCTCCCACCCCAAGTCCCAGTCACTATGGGGCAGGATGGCTGGGGGTCTAATTCCTGACCAGCTCCCAGGGGATTTAGGTGGGCGGCGGGAAACCCCGTATTCTAGGAGCCCTTTTTGAGTCCCCACCCTTGCCTCCCCTTCCTTCCATAAACAGAAATCGGTGTCAGGGTGCAGATCATTCAGCCCGTTTTACAGATGAGGAAACAGGCTCAAACAAGTGAAATGCCACCTCCAAGCGACACTGCCACAGAGTGGCAAAGAGGGATCTCTTCCTTCTCCCTGTCCATCAGGCCCTGTCTGACCCTTTTCGGAGGACTGGAAAGGAGGCTGGCCCCAGGCCGGAGCCTGTCCCACCTGGAACATTCCATAGCTTACAGCTTAGCCTTCCTCGTCTTCTGTGGTCACCTGTCACTACAAGGGCTTGCCTTCCCAAGGGGCCTGGGCTATGGACACCAGCATTTTCCACCCGCCTCCAGCCCTGCCCACCACCCTCCACCCAAACACCTGGCTGGCACCTTTCGGACAGCGCTCAGTTCGCCTGAGGTCCAGCACCTCCTCGGACAGGCTGGTGGTGATTTCACTGGTGCACGACTCCTCCTCCTCCTCTGAGCCCTGGGCCGGGACAGATGACAGGCCGGGCAGACTGGGCCTCCCCCGGGCAGCTGGGCAGTGCCCAGGGCCTGGCAGGACTCTGCCCAGCTAGCCCTTTGGTGGGAAGGGGAAGAGAATATATGTGGGGAGGTCTGAGCCCTAAGATACTGCCCCGGAAGGCCCTGCATCACCTGCCACTTTGGGAGAGGGAGGGCCTGGCCCTTCGACTAGGACGGGTGGGTGGGGGTGGAGCTCAGGGACTTTGGGGACACACAGGGAAGGGCAGTCAGGGGTTACTAAGATTCAGGGGGTGGGGGTCAAGGGAGAACTGGGTCTGAAATGGAGTCACAGGGAAATGGCTGGGGGTGGGGAGCTGAGGCTTTATCCCCAACTGGGACAAAGCAGAGATTTGTGATCAGGGCCACTCAAATCCAGCAGGTTGGACATGCTTCCCAGAGACAGTGGTGGAGGCGGGGAGAAAGGATTCGGGAATCCATAGATCCCAGTCTCTCTAAACCCCACCCTTATGTTCACAGGGTCCCCTCCTCTTACTGCCAGCTTCCCGCCTCCCTCACCTCATTCTCAGAAGAGCTGGCGGAGAGAAGAACCTCGCAGGCGTCGAAGAACTCTGTGTGGGAATCCGCGAGGGACAGGACGCTGCTCTGAGACAGCTGGGGGGTCCGCTCTTGCCCCTTCATGTACAGAGCTTCCTGCTGCGGAAGCAGAACGGATGTCAGGCCGAGGACGCCAAGCCCGGAGCCAGGCCAGGCTCGCCCTGCCTGGCAGCCCCCTGCAGAGGGAGGCCTAAGGAGGACAGAGTCTGAAACTCTGGCAGGAGTTTCTCCTGTCGGGCAGGAGAAGACGCAGCCGGGGCGAATGTGGTGCTGTGAATGCCAGCCTGGGGGTATGGAGACCCGGGTTCCACAGTGACAGCTCACGCTTCCTGGGAGCCAACTCTGAGCCCGGCTCCGAGCCCTCTGTAGGTGTTAAACTCAATCAGTCCTGACACCCCACGAGGTAGGTGCACTTACAACCCCCACTTTGCGGTTGAGGACCCTGAGGCCCGGAGTCACAAAGTTGGCTCCACGGAGTAGGGCCCTGAAGTTTTTGCTGGGAACCCTTGGGTCCCGGCTCGGCTGGTCCACAGTGTGAGGGCCTGGGTCTGACCAGGGGACTCTCTGAGTCTCAGTGTCCTCATCTGTGAACTTGAGGGCAGGAACCACTGCCTCGAAGGCCTCTGAATTCAATGAAAGCCTTCTGCATACTGTGAAGTAATGTGGCCCCTGCCGATGTTACGTGGAAGAAGTTGGAGCAGGATTTCTGGGCTGCCTGGGGTCTGAAAACCACCCATGTCTTCACTCCCACTAGGACAGAAAGCCCAGGAAGAAATGGTCCCCGAAGCCCACCCGGGCTCCTACCTCCTCAGGGTTCAGGGAGCTGAAGGAGTCAGCCGTAGTGTCCGAGGAGACGGACAGTGAGTGGAGGCGCCTTGGGCCGGCTGAGGCCTCGGAGACCTGCAGGGGAAGGGTGAGGGGCCAGGCCACCAGCAGGCTGAAACCCTGCCTGCCCTGCCATGCCCCCTGCCCGGCCCCCATCTGTTATCACCCCCAGGCCTGCGGTGGTCCAGTCACCCTGTCGCCAAGCCTCACCCCCGTCCTGGACAGCTCGGAACCCTGGTGCAGGTCCCTTAGTTGGTCCCGTTCCGCGGTGAGGGCAGCCAGGACGCTGCTGAGCGAGCTGTGCACTGTGAGGGCAGGGGCGGGCATCAGACCCTCGCCTCCCCCGCCTGCTCCGCGCCGCCCTCCTGCTCACACTCACCCTTTTGGGCCAGGGCCCAGAAATTGCGCTGCAGGTGGGCATAGTCTGGGGGTGGCAGCCCACGGGGCCCTGAGTGGTCCCGGGACTCCAGGTATCGAGATAGGTTAGGAACAGAGCCATGGAGACGACCAACCTGTGGGCGAAGGAAGGAGGGTGAAGGGGACAGCCCCCTTCACAGCGTCCCGCCCCAGGGACTGGGGTCTACGCCCCACCTCACCCGTCCAATGGTGTCGTCCTTGGCGAAACTCTGTGTGCACCACATGCGGCTGGTCCGTTTCCCCTTCTTGGGTCTCTCGGTCGTCACTGAGGCCTGGCAAGTCGAGATGAGGGGAGTTTCACTCTCAGGGTGAAGAAAAGGGACAGCGACCACCAAAGCGGGGAAAGAGGCAGACGACCACGGAAGATGGCACAGAGACAAGGGACATCTCAAAGGAAGAAGACCGACACCCTGTCAGACAGGAGGAAGGGGTCCCTCCGAAGGGACAGAGAGACAACTCGGAGGCACTCTGGACACAGGAAAAGGGGCTACTAGGCAGACGTGTGCCGCTCCTGGAAACAGCAGTGAGTAGGTGGGACTGGGGACTGTCCCAGGGAAGGGATGGGATGAAGGCGGCAGGCAGGAGCCCGCCCCCCACGCTGGCCCTCACCTGGTGCGTGGGGATCACCGGGGCCGAGGGGATCCGGTGCAGCGACTCCAGGCTCTGGAGCAGTCTGTGCAGCTCCTGGAGCTTCCCCTGACACTCGGAGAGCTCTGCGGGAGGAGCGAGTGAGGGGGTGCTCCCCACCCTGGCAGGTCACCCCAAAGTCTGTCCCCCAGCTCTCCTTCTCCCTCCGGAGATGACGCCCAGCAGCCAGGGAAACCGTGACACTGTCTCCTTCTCCCCCGATCGTGAGCCCAAAGCTGTTCCCAGGTCCCAGGTCCCACCCTTGGTCTGGCCCTGCACTGGTGTCCCGGGAAGCTGGCACCCTGGTCTCCACGGTTCCCACACCACGTGTTACCTCTCCCACCTCGCTCCTTCATCCTTGGGGGTGCGCCCTCCCCTTTCCCAGGCCAGCATCACAGTCCCTGACCGAATCCAGGAACCCAATCCCAGAGCACCCCTCCCAGGCACTACCCCTCCCTGGATGGGCATCTGGAGCTCCTTCTCTGTGAGGCCTGGTCCTGTCTGTCTTCACGCCCAGGGCACAAGCCCCGCCCCCTCTGTAAGACTGGGGCTCCCAGGACAGGACCCAAGGGGCCCCATTGGCTGGGCTGCAGAGGCCGTCTCCCCCATCAGGCGGGGGCTCCCTGAGGCAGGGATGGAGGTAACATTTCAACAAGTTCTCCTTCTTTGGCTGCAGACGCCTTCTAAACCTGACAGCAGGGGCCCCTCACCATGAGAGCAGCGGTCTAGGCCGTCGCTGCCCCTCAGCCAGGAAGACACCTTCTCCCGAGGTCCAACTCCAGGTAGTGCGGAGGCGCTGACCGCCGTGGGAAGCTGGGCACCAGGAGCCTGTGCGGTGGTCAAGGGTCAGGAAGGATGGCGCCCGCCTCGCTGGGTCTCACTGTTCCCCGAGGCCGGCTCGTCTGAATCCCCACATCTCCTGCCCCAGGGCCCATCTTACCTTCCGGTGAGTGTTGCTGGCCACGTCCAGGCGCGGGGCCAGGCGATGGGCACGCAGCTGGGCCACCCAGCTCTGGAACAGGTCCTGGGACTTGATCTGCAGGAGTGTTGGTGAGGGCACGGGACACATGGAAGGAGGGCTCCTTTCGGGGACGAGACGCTGGGGCCCTGGCCCCCAGCAGGCAGGCTCTCTCCCGCAGGGTCCTGCTCACGCGAGGGCCCCTTGCAGGGAGGTGAGGCACGGCCTCCCCAGGTGTCTGAGCCCTCGGTTCTATGTGTGTTCACCGGACCACCAGCAGGAGCAGTTCACTGTTGGCCGTTGGACATGAGGGGAACTCCCTTCCTGTCAAACTCAGGGACAGACCCTCAGCCGCTGTCCCCCTCTCCTGTGGGCCCCAAACCACCAACTGGCTCCCAGGGATGTCACCTTGAGGTGGTAGATGTTGTCTTCGGTGTCAAGGTCAATGCGCTGGGCCTTTCTGTTGATGGACATGACAGACGATCGGACGTCGATGGAGCCATGGAGCTTCCCCTTGGTGATCTGGGGCGGGCGTGGAGGGAAGGGCTGGTTTTAGTCCTCTGGGCCACAGAGCCATCATGTCCCTGCCGCAGGTTCACCCTCAGGCCCAAGCCGCAGAGCTAACAGGGACTTCTCTGTCGTCCACCTGTGCACAGAACTCAGAAGCCATATTCTGAGCTCAAGGGAGCCACAGAGCGGGAAAACCTACCCCCACCCTCGGGGGTCTTCAGGCTGAGGACGGAAGTGTCTGGGTTCTAGGCCTTCGGTTCCTTATCCCCAGCACGCGAACGGGACAAGGCGGAGGGTGATGAAGCTTCTCTGTCTTAAGCACTTTTGTGCCAGGCACTGTCCTGGGGGCCCTTACCAAGACGGCGGTGACCCTACAAATAGGTGACCACACTGTCCCCATCTTAGAGATGAGGGAGCTGAGGCCCAGGGAAGACGCTTGCTCAAGACCCCACCCCCAGGAGTGGCACACGAGGACTCAGGCCCAGATCTGGGGGACTCCAGAAGCCCCCTGCCTGCCCCGGGGGGCATTCGGGGCCAGACCTCTCCCGCAGCCCCCACCAGGCATGACTCACATCTTGCCGAGTAGTCGCATAGCGAAGGATCCCGTCCTCGAGCACAAAGTACCTCTGTGATGTTGCCCAGGGAGGAGCAGGACCCAGGTGACCAGGAGAAGAGGGTGTGGGGAGAGAGCGACAGTACACAAGGACTGTTGTTCTCCTTTTCGACACTCACGCACGCACACACCCTCCACCCCCAGCACGACCCAGCAGCCCCAGCACATCCCCATCCTGCCCTGAATCTGGCCCTGCCCTTTGCCCTGCCCTCTGCCCTGCCCAGCCTACCTTGTGCCAGCCCTTCAGAGGCCACTTCCTCTTCTTGAGTAGGTGGCCTTCCTGCCTCTCGGGCATGGTACCCTCCACACCTCGCTGGCCCCGAGGCTCCTCCACCACCTCCCACAGCTCAGAGGCCTGCAGTCCAGGACAGAGTTGAGGGGCGGGGGTTGCAGCTGGTGAAGCCCCGTCGGGCCAAATGAAGCCCACCCACTGCCTGCTCCCCATCCTCAGACCTGCTGAGCACTGCCAGGCTTTGCAGATGAAGTGCTCTCGGACAGCGAGGGAGGGCCCCTCTCTTGGCAGTCCATGGAGAAGGGAGCAGCCACGCCCTGCTGAAGACTCAGAGCGGGGTGGAAGGGAAGGGTGTCACCTTGTCCTGAGGGGCCTTGAAGCAAGAGAGAGGCCTCATTAGCACAGACCCCGCTATCCGCTGCCCCACCTCCAATCTCACCCACACCTCTGAGACGAGAGTTCATTGACACGTCTTCCGCTCACCTGTCCTGCCTCTCCTGCAGCTGGCCCTACCCAGCCTGGGTGGGACCTCCCTGCCTCCACCCTCCCGCAGCCACTGTGTGCTCGTTTACAGAGACAGGCCAGGGCTGCGAGAAAACCAGGAGAAGTCCACCCAGCCCCACCCTGAGCACACATTCCTGGGCTCCAGGGAACACTCGGTGTTTTCTCTGGAGCATTCCCTGGGGGTGACCAGAGAGGGGGCAGGGGAGTGAAGAAAGAGGCTCCAGCAAAGGGCCAGAGGCATTCGGAGACCAGGCAAGCAAGACCTCGGTCCAGCTCCTCTCCCTAAGAGACCCTGCACCCCTACTCATGGCTTGGAGACTCTTCTGCCACGACACGAACCCCTTGCAGAACCCCCCAACCCCTTCATCCCAGCTCCCCACCAGTGGGTCCCTCTAGTTCTTGGGCTGCCATCTTCTACATGGGGAAACTGAGGCCTGAGACAGCCCCCGTTGCTCCCTGTGCCTCCTCCCATCAAACGGCCCCCTAGGATGCCCACCTTGGACCCTCAGCCTCTCCCTTTCAGCCTCACAGTTCCCTTTTTATCATCTCAGTCCTTGGGGCTCCTGAGAAGTACCGGCCACCCAAACAGAGCAGGGGACTGAGCCGAAGGAGACAATGGGGAAGTCGGGGAGGAGAAGAGGTGACCCAGAGCACACCAAGGTCTGCACAGGTCCCCAAGCAGTGCCCACAGGCGCCCTTGGCACCAGCCCTGGCCATCCCGGCTCCACCGGGAGATCAATAATGCATGAGGCTGAGTGTGTGGGGGGTGTGAGGAGGGAGCGGACTGGAGGGGCGAGGTTGGCCTGAGGCTGAGGAAACAGCCTCAGATCTTCTGATGGAGCCCGTAAGCACCTGAAGAGTTGAGGCCAGAGGGGACAAGGACACAGAAGAGCAGGGGTGGCCGGGAGGTGGAGAGAGAGGGGCCCGTGCTACTAAGGGGCTGACCCAGGGGGTAAAACTCCTGCATTCAGCCATTGAAAGTTCCCAATCTCTGCCGGTGTTTGGGTATGCCCGTGCCCTTTCCCTGGCCCTGCGGGCTCCTGGCCTCTCGCCGCTTGCAGCTGATGGGAGGCTCTGTTACTAGAGGGTGTGGGGTCGAGAGGAGACAGGTGGGTGCCCTGTCTCCACCTCCATTCCCACCCCCTTCTCCAGAGGAACAGACCCAACAGCTTCAGGTGGCAGGAAGCCCTGGCGGGGGGGAAATGTCAGCGTGGCCCCTTACCCCAGGGTCCATGGACACCGGTGCTCCTTGACCCACACGGCCGCTCTGCCCCTGAGTCACCGTCTCTGAGTCGCCCGCTCCCTCCTCACTGAGCCGAGCAGCGGCAGCGGCAGCAGCTGCTGCAGGAACCAGGAAGGAAGGAGACAGCGGAGCCTCCCCTCCAGCCGGATCTCCCCACCTTCCCCCTCCCCCGCTCCTCCTCCCGCCAAGCTCCGGGCAGCCGCTCAGCTCTGCCCCCCTGCTCCCCGGAGGACTCAGGGCTGAGTGGCTCCCCAGTGCTGCGGGGGGCCTGGGACTCGGGGCAGGGTCCCCGCCGGGCACAGTTCCAAAGGGATCGCAGAGGACTGCGGAGTTGCTGGCTTAAAGCCAGTGGTGATAAAGGGTTTTACTTAGACTAGTGTGGCCTTGACCCCGGTTAGTACCCAAGTCCATTTCCTTATTAACTCCTGCCTCTCGTTTTACATCTGAAAATAGATTGCAAAATTTGGAGCCAGCAAAGGTATCAGGTTGATGGGAAGGGATGGATACCCCTTTTCGGTGGTGCCAAGAGCACCGTCAGCAGGGCATTCAAGGCGCAAAAGGGCCAGCAGGTGCCCGCCCCCCCACAGCCTGTCACCAGTCCCATGGGGTCGGGGAACCGAAAGCACCTCTGTGGTAAGGCAACCCCCCGGGCCTGCACCAGGAACGGGTCTGGGGCGGGCACCAGCTGCCTGTGAGAGAGCGAGCAGAGCCGACCGGTGCACCCTCCCTTCCTGAGCACCTCTGCCCTTCTGCTCGAGGGCTGTGTTTGCTTGCTCATTCTAATCGCAAACCAGCTCTTGAGAAAGGTCTAAATTCATGGAAACGAACAAGCAGACTGACAGCTTCAAGTGCAGCAAAGCTTCTTTCTGGAAAGCAGGTTTATAATGGTGAAGCCTTGGGCCGCACCAGCAGGTAAAGGATGCAACGTGGGTCTCTTCTTTGATCCAGAAACGGTTTAAGGGCGCCTCCCCCACCCACCCCGTGCCCACATGGCCTTGGCTGACCCTTCAGGGTCTTACACGCCTCTCAGGAGATGCCTGCTTTCCACCACTTGAACTCTGTGCACTGCTCCAGCCACCCAGGAGGATGCTGTTAGCACCTGGAGGTTCTGGGAGCCAGGGACAGCACTGCGGAACACGGAAGGACCGGCCAGACTGGCTCTGGCATCCAGGAGCCTCTAGGGCCTTTTAATTCATTTCGCGTTGACTGAGCATCCCTGGGTACCAGGCCCAGAGCTGGGCACTGTAGGCGGCTGGTACAGGATGAGGCCACTGAAAAGGTGCTGCCAATGGCCACTGCCAGAGCGTACCTGTCCAGACCAGGGGAGCTGTGGCACGGCCCCAAGGCCAGCGGAAGTGCTTGACAGCCTCTCTCCCCACATCGCCCCTAGCGCATGCTCCAAGGACAAGGGTGGGCTTCTAGTTAATCATCCTCACTCCTTCATTAGGAACTTTTGTTCCCCAAGACTTGGATGAGACCTACTCGAAAGCTTCCAAACCCCCTCGTGTACACAGAATCCTGGTTTCCCCCCGGCGCCTTTGCTCAGAACCACCTGGGACATGCTAGCTACTGGGCAAAGCTGGCAGCTGCCTTTGCGAAGACAGCAGGTGAGAGACCCCATTTGTGGGAGTAGGGACGGGGGTAATAGACTTGGACATGGGAGGGGGAAGAACTTCCCAATTGGAAGTAAGAGTCTGAGATGACCTTGAGGCTAGGTCTACAGGGAGGATAAGCTTGTAAACAGCAAAACAGACCAAGTAAAATGCATTTTTTTTTTTAATCACAAAGCAGCATTCCCAACTTTTCCGCATGGCGCACTCGAAGGGTGGAGAATTAACATCCAAGCCCAACTGGGACCCTAATGAGGAAGATCTAGCGTCGAAATCCAGAGCACGGTCTTCAGAACAGCGAGCCTGGTTCAAGTCCCTGGTCTGCCCCTTACCAACCGCGTCACCTCGGGCAGGCTCTTCAACTTCTCTGCCTGAGAAACAAAAGAACTAACACCCAACACGCGGTCAGCACACACTCCGGCACGGCAGGCTCTCCACGGACGCCATTCCTAGCTAGCGCAACTGCTCAGTCGAGCTATTCTGATGACGAGGGGGCAGGCTAGGAGACGTGCAAGAGACAGTGACCATGTGACAGAGGGCATTGTCCCCATCTGTTCAGTTCTCTGCCTTGAACCTGGAAAGCTGAGACTTTGCTCTTGTCAGGTCCCAAGCTGGAAAAACTAAGAACAACACAGTGATTAGAAGTCTCCATTCTGAAATGAAATCCTTCTTCATCCGAGGAGGTCGCTGGCAGCAGAAGTCAGGGAGGACGTGCCACTCGCCACCCGAAGCTCTTCCACGTCTCTAGGAGGACAGCACAGCCCGTGGGGCAGAGTGCATGTGCGGGCAGACTGGGCACGACGGGCTGGCTACGAGTCCGGAACAGGGCTGGGAGGGCCGGGCGGCCCCGCGGCTGGCGTGCCCGGGGCCCCCGCGCAGTGCTGTCTGACATACTGGTCCAACAGCGCGGTCAGCTGGAGGGGCTGGTGCTGAAGCAAGGAGTGGGTCTGGGCCACCAGCAGGGTGAGCCCGCCCACCAGCTCCCCCTGCACCAGGGCCAGGCTGGGCAGCTTGGAGTAGTTGATGAAGCCCTGCCTGCTGAGGATGGTGTCATCCACGCAGCCACCTGGAAGGACACAGGGTCGGGTAGATGCCCCCCAGATGCCTTTCTTTTCCAAAAGCAACACTCTGACCCGAGGAATTGCTCTCCCTTACCCTTTCCCACCTCCCAGCCCTCCCGGGTTCCCACTTGTGCCCCACCCCACCTGACTCTGTTCAGGACTGATCCCCTCCCCGTCCCTAACTCTTCTCTGGAAAATCCTTACATATGCTGGCCCGGCCCCCACTGAGTCCCTGTTCCCGAAACTTTCTAGAAGAACCACGGAGCAGGTGTTTGTGTGTGTGTGGCAGGGGTGGGGGAGACAGGGTT
>PVKM010048320.1:0-11228 GCA_004027735.1 Carollia perspicillata
TGTTTTTCTTCCCAACTCATGAAACAAAGTGCTATCGTAAAAGCATAAGAACTTAATAAATGGGCTGGCAAACTGGAAATAGTGGAAATTCCCAAACTGGTGGGAGTTCAAGGACAGCTGAGAACCTTAGTTTTTTCAGTAAGCTTTGTATTTATTCACTCTGAGATGTGCGTGGCGACGTATGCAACTTCCCTGGTGCAGCTCCATTCCCTGTCCCACAAAACGAGCCCAATCGTGGGACAGGCCCCTGGGACAGCGTCAGCTCCCAGTGACCTTGACCCCTGCCCCAGTCTCCACCTCCCAGAGGGAAAAACACCCTAACCTCTGACACTGCACATTGGCTTCATTTGCACTTTGAGTTTTGCCCAAACAAAACTTTGTATCATGTACTCCTTTGATTCTGGCTGTTGGGGTTCAGTGTTATGTCTGTCTCACCCACGCCGCCTGCTCCCCTGACTGCAGAGTCTTAGGTTGATGTGACGCCTCGTAACAGCACACACGTGTCATCCGCCCACTCGGCGTCAGGGCGTGGGGGCGTTTTTGCTTTCTGGCTGGTGAGTGGTGCTGCTGTGAGCGTTCTCGCACGTCTCTCCCGAAGGCAGACACGTGGCTTCGGTGTGGCCCTAGGCAGGGGTGCCGGCTGGACGGGAGCCCACGCACGCCGCTCCCGAGGAAGCTCAGACAGCGCCCCGCGTGGCTGAGAATCTGCAGCCGCCGTCCGCTCGCTCTGCACCCTCGTGGACTCGTGGTGCCCTCGAGTCTCCTGTCAGCCGTCCCCTCTCCCTGGGTGTGGTCTTCGTCTGCACTGCCCAGTGCCGCCAGAGGTCGAGCCCCTTTGCTGAGGTTTGCAGGCCGTTTCCTTGCTGTCCTTTGTGAAGCGCCTGCTTGAGTCTTGGAGGGCGAGGAGTTTTCATGCCCTGAACTCAAAGTAAGCTGCACCCCGCTGCTGTCTGGCTCGTGAGCCTGGACGTACCTGGAGGTTGCAGTGGGGTTCATCTGGGGCGAGGCCCGGAACAGATCAGTGGCTTTGCCCCGGGTTGCCCCTCCGGTCTCTGTCCCAACCTGCCCGTCATCAACGGTCCCTGCGATCCCTGGGCTCCAGCTGCACTGGGCTCCATGCCAGGCTTTCCCGACCGAGGACGCTTCTGCCATTGTCCCTCAGCGTCCCGCTGGGTCTCCTTCATCTCCTGGTCCCTCCTGACGTGGCCCCTCGTCCAAGTGCCTTGCGTGGTCCTGACACACAGTCTCGCTTCGCTCAGGCCCTGGTTTCACTCACTGGGCCAGGCCGGGCTGTGTGCCGGCTGTGTCCCTGCCCCGTGAGAGAGGGCTGCTCACAGCAGGTGCTGGGTGCCTGTGTCTCGGGCGGACGAGTCGACGGCTGTTGGCGCTGATGGTGGAGGTGCCCTCAGAGAGCGGTCCCAGCTCGGCTGCGCGTGGGCAACCAGGCGAAAGGCGGAGCCGCTGCTTCCCTGGGCGCCACCTGGGAGGGAGACCTAAGGCCTGAAGGTTCCAGGTGGTGGTTCTGTGTGGCCGGGGAGGGGAGGGAACGCAGGGCAGCCGGACACGACTGCTTCATTTTAGTACTTTAATTCCTTCCCAGTGTGAGTTGTCTTGACATCAAGTTTTAGTTTAAGGGTATCCTCTAGGATTCAAACATATACCTTTTCTCTTCTGACACCATTACCCACTTGCAAAAATAATACATATGAAATATGAGACAGGCCGAGGCATTCCTTGAAATGTCTAAAAGACTCCACAATACCTGGGAGGCAATAACATCTTTTAGGGGAAAAAGTGGTGTAACCGAGTATCTGTTGCATCCCTCATCCAAAGTACCCCGGGAGTGGAAATAAACACAGCAGTTTGGATGAGGCCGTCCTGAGTCCCCGCCGCTCGCCTGTGGCACCGAGTCGCAGCCCGTGGGGGCCCGGCCAACTCAGCGCAGAACCGCGCCCTTCGGAAGCCTCCACAGGGTCGGGAGAGCAGTTTACAAAGGGAACTTTTAAGTAGCCCCAATTGTTTAAGGTTATCCCTAGACATAGTCTCACCTGTGTGCACTAACACCTCAGAAACTTGTAGATGTCGGGGGGAAAGACGCACAGAAGTATCAGCTGAGCCTCCTGAAACCAGAAACGGGAGACAGGGCGCCGTCTCGGTGCCCAGGGCACAGAAGAGCACAGAGCGGCTCCGTGGCCGTGGCCGGGGCCTGGCGTGTGGGCGTGCGCATCACCGAGCTGTTCGGGTGGGGGCCCTGCGTTCGACAGCCTGTTGAAAACAGACCGGGGAGCCACAGAGCTAGTGTGTGGTGCTGCGGCTGCCTCGTCGTCCCAGGAGGCCGAGGTCGGTCAGTGGATTGTGACACCATGGAGGGATGTCACTCCGCGAAAACGTGAACGGGAGTAGCCGTTCGTGTTGACTTGTGTTGGGGACTGAAGGCACTCTTGTTTGTCCATGTGACGTCACACAGTGTGACGCCAGCACCACGGGCCGGCGGACCTCACGACAAACTTTGAGTGTCAGGAGGGAATCCAGGCAGGACTGGGCTGCGTGGCCCATGTTTTCAAAGAAGAGCCACAAAGGTGTGAGGGCAGAGACCACCGCGCAGTGGGCATCAGGAAGACCGCGGAACGGTGAGTGTGGCGGGTGGGGAATTGGCTCCCATAGAAAAGCGAAGGGGGCTGAACTTGCTGTGTTTGCAAGCCTGTGATTCTCGCCCTCCGCCTTCCAGAACGGAAGGAGCGCTGATGCTCCTGGTGGTCCCGTGCATGATGGGCGGTGTGAGTCTCCTCCGACTCACCTGGGATGCTGTGGGCTCCGTGACTGAGCTGCCTGACCTGCTCACCAGCTGTGTGCAGGGAAGCGGCTGTGTTCTGTGGGCTCCAGAGTCATGTCCGTCCCCATTAGTGACCCATGGAGGAGGGTCTGAAAGCACCAACACAGCAGTGCGTCACATACCTGATCCTCCCTGAACGGCAAGACCTGCCCACTAACGGGTGTCTAACACCCGCAACATCGAAGATCCCTTTCCAGGCCCAAAGGGCTGGGAGATGCTCCACACCTTACCTGCCACCAACCACCAAGTTCATGGGACGGCTTTCCCTCCGTGCATCTCTCCTCCCTTAACTTCCTTTATGATCATCGGCTACGGTTCCGCTCTTCTCCCAGTGAGGCCGACCCCCCAAAGCCACAGAGCAGTCGCAGGAAGTGCACGGAGCTGTCTGGGTCCCTCTCGCAGACGCAGAGCCACCGTCGGCCTGTCTGTGACGTGAGACTCGGGGCTGTGACTGGCGAGTGTGGGACGCTTCCCTTCCAGGCCAGCCCCTCACCATTCAGACTCTGAAAATCACCTGCGACATACTTGACCCCGGACATGAAGTTGTGGATTTAAATTCCCTTTCAGAAACTACGATGCAGATGACATAATCCCTGATTTTCCCCTAGAAACAGAAAGGTTCTATCTTTTAACTCCTGAAACTATTTCTGGCGCTCACTTAAAAACGCATTTGTTAGAAAGTCAACAAGACCCCTCCCCGGGGGGAAAGTGCCTGCTGCCTGGGGCCAGTCTGGCCATGTGACACGTCCAGGGCCACAGCCTGAGCAGCGTGTGGCCACGTCTCCTGGAAGGCAGTGATCAGACGCCTGTGCGGCTTATTTTGTGATGATAATGAAACGAGCACTTTCTCCCTGAAAGACAAACGTGACCTTTTTTCTTTTTTGCTTACGATTTCGCTGAAACCCTCCTTCCCCTGGGGGAGCTGGCCGACTTGAAAACGCAGCACCAACCGCCGAATCCTGGGGACCTAGGGAAGATTCCGTCAGGGCGAGACTTCGTCCAGAGGCAGAGGTCGCCAATTCAATCACGGGGTCGGCTGAAAAATGGAAAGGCTTTTTCGCTTGCGGGTGGGGCAGTCGTGGTCCACATTGAAGTGGTTGGTGCCGAGTCGTGCGTCTGGCTGACAAATGCTAATGTGTGCCTTTGTTACCCTGTAATTTATGTGGGTTCATGGGAGTCACCAGCCAGCAAAACTTGTACTGAATGTCGTGTGCATTAAAAATGGCAGAGCAATGAGTTGTGAAGTTATTAGCACCGTGTCTGCTGGAGTTATTGAGTCAAATCTGGCCGTACACCAGCACTTACTCAGAAGAATCGCTAAAGGTCGCCGAGCATCCTGCGGTGCCCACCCACGCGTAGCGGCCGCGGGACCCCAATGCCCAACGCGGCGCACCGAGAACCGGTCTGGAAACCGCTCCACGCTCCTCCTGCTACGGAACGGATTTGCCAGTCTCCAGCTGCCGCTACGGCTGGTCCTGGGCCCAGACCGCATGGGCCGCTCCCCCAAGTAATTACAGATTAACAAGGCGCAGGGAGGGAAGTGACGTGAGATGGGTCTGCTTGTTAGCCCTCCACCCTCGAGCGGACCCCCGGCCCTCGCAGCCCAGACGGGGCCACGCGGCTTCCTCAGCTCGGGAGCCTGAGTTAAGTAGCCAGTGGTCGGACTTGGCACAGACAGCGTGATGGCTGCAGGACAAGCGTCCACATTTTCAGGCCTAAAAGCTGCAGACATTGAGCCCTCTGCATCCTTGACATCGACATCTCAGGGCCCCGCCTACTGTCCCTCGGGGTTGTGAGGTTTAGGGAGGACGGACACCACATCCATGTGCATGCAAGTGCTGTTTCCGGGGACCGGCGTGGATGCGACCTTCAGTCCTCGGAGCTTCCACAGCGGCTTCGGAGGCGGCTGTGGCGCCTGCATTTGAGGAGACCGCCGGGGGCGCCCAACACGATTTCAGACGGCTACTGTGGTTCCGGGCCTGGACCCGCAGTTCTCTGAGTCTTTTCCTCGCAGCCCCACTTTGAATTCGGTGCCGTGGCCCAAGGAAGCAGCTCGCACCTTTATGGATTCATGCCTGTCGTGCACCCAGAGACTCTGGTGCCACCCACCGGCTTCGGGGACGGGCCCCAGGATTCTCTCACAGACTTTCCTTCGCCGCTCGTGTCCTGCTTGTCATGGGGTCCCGCCCAGAAGCCCTGCCCAGTGTCACCAAGAGGAGTGTTGGGTCCCTGGGCACCCTCTCCCCACTGCCCGATCCAAACTGGAAACGTTGAACTCTCAGGTCATTTCAATGAAAGGTTACAAAGTGTCCAGTTAGAGAATATGAAGCTGGGTATCCGAACAGTGCTTTTGGTGAAATGGGACAATGTTAAATTGCTAGTATTTCCTCTGTTCAGTGAACTCTTGTTGAATACCTACTGTGTTCAGAGGTCAACGC
Source organism: Carollia perspicillata (assembly GCA_004027735.1). Classification (NCBI taxonomy): domain Eukaryota; kingdom Metazoa; phylum Chordata; class Mammalia; order Chiroptera; family Phyllostomidae; genus Carollia; species Carollia perspicillata. The sequence goes on from PVKM010048320.1 coordinate 5,272, forward strand.
ATTATATCCTTTGTTTTCAAAAAATTACCCAAATGTACACACAGAGAAGTGTACCTGTCACAAGTGAAGAGCAGTGAGGACCTGGAAGTAAACATGTCCGTGTTTACAGTTCTTTTCAAGATCATTATCCGGGTCCCCAAAGCCCCTCATCCTCCGTCCCTGTTGCTCCGCAGGCCAAGGGCGCCGCTGTCCGGCCTTGAGCGGCTCTGCGCTCAGGGACTGGCGCCTGCCGGCTCTGCAGCAGCGGAGCCACCCTGCCGGACTTGTTTCGGGGTGCTCACCCACTCTGTGCTCACAGGGTTGGGGGTTCATCTGCACCTGCGTGGTTGGGGGGTTCGCTGGCACCAGCGCGGTTGGGGGGATGCAGCGACACTTCAATGTTTGGCCGCTCACATGTTTGGAGGGAATACTTCATGTTAAGATGCATTTATCAGCTTTTATTTTCCTAAAACGAGACGGGGTTGCGTTTGGCATTTTTAACCCATTTAAAAGCAACAGGACTGACTACACTTTAGGAGGCTGTGGCCTGACCGGAGATGTCTGCGGGACCTGGTAAGTCCCCGGGGCAACAGGCTGGTTTTTCCAGCTGGGACCCCGTACCGGTGCGCCCTTGTGCACGCGCACATGCTCGGGCCTCAGCCACGCTGGGGTGACGGTGTCGAGGCCACCGAGCGGGCAGATTCCGGGAGGCTGTGGTTAGCCGGCTCTGTGGCACCGAGCACGGACGAGCATCATCATAGATCCTCCGAGCCCGACTCTCCGCCGCAAGCCCACGGTCCCCAGCGAGGGCGGCGCGCTGATCCGAGGAGCCGAGTCGGACGCGGATCAGACCAGCGTCTGCGCCCCCTGCTGGTGGCGAGCGAAACGCCTGCTGCTCTCAGCGCCACCCTGGAGCGCACCTGTAGCAGCTGTCCCCAGAGGCACGCGTTTCCGTCGCGGTTGTTAGATCTCAACCTTTCCTCTGAGTCGGTATGATCTTAGGGGACAGATTCGAGGGTTCGGGCTGCCACGGGGACGGCCGTTCATCCTGGCACCGCTGGCCGGGACTCCGTGACGTCAGAGGGATTAACGAGCGTGGAGCGTTCGGGAAGCTCTGCAGCAGCTCCGCCTGGGTCTCTCACTATTACGTCACTTTGGACCTAATCTCGGCCTCTTTTTAATCTAGGAGACGGGATTCTGCCCCCACTTGGAGATTAAGGGTCAGTTCGTTCGGTGTGTGTGCAAACAGCACCTGCCTGGTCAGGATTCAACACCCTGGGAGACAAGCTCTCCACCCACATTCACTCATTACCCCCGCCCTGCCCGAGCCAGACCCTGGGGGCGTCATGAGGGGGGGCGGGGGTGGGCTAACCCGTCGCCTCAAGCCAAAGGCTTTAATTCACAATGGGCTGCACGGCAACTGTTGCTGACACAAGTTATAAGCACAGCGTTCAGACGGGGGCATGAGACCAGACAGTCGAGGGTCAGCCAAGTGCCTCAGACCCAGCCCAGCTCTCGGAGAACCCGCGATGGGCAGAGGGTCTTAGTCAGAAGCACTGCGCTCCTGGGGGCGTCTGGCACTGTCTGGAGACATTTGGGGGGCCCCTCTGGGGGTGCTGCGGGCGTGTGGAACCTGAGATGCCGCTCAGCACTGCGCAAGGCACAGGGCAGCCACCCCACGCGTCAGCAGTGCCTCGGCAGGGACACCGGGGCCCTGGAGCGTGAAGCAGGCGTGTGCGGAAGGCGTGTGCTCTGTGAGCAGCCACTGTGAACGGCACCTGTGCTGTTGGGCTGCGGTCCTGGAGCCACAGACCCCTCGGCGCCCTCTCCGGGGCCTATGTGGTCGCCCCCTCGGGCCTCTTCAGAGCTCTGACGTCAGGTGTGGTGGTCCGATCCGTCCCGCAGGAGGGAGGCTGAGTCCAGGGAGACCCTGTTCATTGCTGGCGTCACCGAGTAGGCACGCGGCAGAGTCAGGCTTTGTCCTGGGAGGTCAGCCCCAAAGCCAACCCCCGAGCCGCTGTGCCGATGGCTGAGACCATGGGGACCTCCCCTAGTAACCGCGACTCCCATCACAGCAGCCCTCTGGGGACCTGGGCTGTGGTCTCACTGTGGCCGTCATCCCCCTGGGCTTCTGTCCCCAGAAGGGAAGCTGGAGATATTGACAGTGGTGCCATCCTTGTTCAATTCTTCTCCAGCTTTAAAATTGTAAGATTCTGGTGCTAAGGCGACAGCTATTTAACAGTTTTCAGGATGCCTGGCGTGATGCAGGCAGTGTCTGGGTGCTTGGGAGACGGGCAGGAGATGATTGTCTGTGACATAAAGGAGGATAAAATAAGGTTCCTGGACGCAGAGATTTCTCATACTCAGTAACAGTCTAAATCTCTAAAAATGCAGACTTCTGTGCGCACACACAAGCGTATCTTCCACTGAGTAGGACGTGACATCCCGTTTTCCCAGGAAACCGAAGGGCAGAGCAATCGGATGGTATCACCAGTAACGCAGACAGATTTCAGCGCGCGGGTGCTGTGTTTTAAATGGGCGTAGAGAAACCACGCACTTAGAATTATGATTCCTCATATTGTGAGTCCCTGCTGGAGTGAGGGGATGGTTTTAGTAAGTAAGCGCCTGAGGTGGAAATAATGCCAAATCCTGCCTGGTTGAATTTGCCCTTGAAAATGTCTCCGATTTCCCATAAATCATGGGATTTCCGGGGTCCTAGTTCCCGAAGGCTGTTGTAACAAGCACCATAAGCTGGGTGGCTTGAAACACAGAGATTTATCTTCCGTTCCCAGGGGCGAGATGTCCCAGCCCCGGGTGCTGGGGCCGGGCTCCCTCGGAAGCTCCGGGCAGAGCCTCTCCTTGCCCGTCCCTGGCTCCGAGTGGGTGCCTGCAACCGGGGTGTTCCTTAGCTCTCGACCACACCCCCAGGCCCCGCCTCTGTCTCCACTGGTCCTCTGCTCTGTGTGCCTCCCTGTGAGCCGTCCCCTCTCCTTCGAGGACACCAGACTGCACAATCTCGTCTGAACTGAGCGCACCTGCAAAGGCTCCATTTCCAGACGAGGTCCCTTCTGAGGTTCCTGACAGGAGAGACTTTTGGGGACCCTCCTCACCCCCAGCACTGGTTCCACAGGAGCACGCCGTGTGGGAGTGGAGGTGCCTGCAGGGGCCAGGTGCGCCCAGGGCCCGGCCCTGCCCGTGGGGAGTTTCCAGCTCTGTGTCCCAACACAGGAGCCAGACGGAGCCTCGGGGTTACCCAGACAGCCCGTCCTGACGCCGCCACGCGTGTGTGGTGACCGGCGCCTGCCAGTTTTCTCTCTTCACTGCGCCTCGTTAACTCCACCTCATGGAAATGACACGTGAGGTGTTTTCTTTCCTCAAGAAAGATGACGAATTATTGTAACTATTCTACCTTTTTGTGACTTTTCCCATGTACCTAAGTGCCTCTATTAAAATAAGTAGGACTGTTGTAGATCACAATGTCCTAACCTTTATTTGGCACTTTTCAAAATTCTGGACCCCGCCATCTGCCATTGTTCTATAACGATCTCCTTGTTGAATACCGAGCATGCTCATTGTAAACATCTTTCTATTGTGAACCCCGCCCCTGTGGAGTCAAAATCTCAGGATATTCGTAGACATGGCCATTTTTATTTGACTGAGTAAATTTACATCCACATCAAGCGATAAGGAAAATATTAGTTTAAAAAGGTGCTTAAGAAAGCCATGTGCTGACAGCAATGAGAAAAATGAGCCGGATGCAAAAGTGGAAAAGCAAACCGGAAAAAGCCCCTCGGAGTGCCCCGGAGGCCCCCCGAAGCTGCTCCTCCTTCAGGACAACAAGAACACTTGCAAAAAAAGTAAAAGCCAACTTTTCCAGGATGCGGGAAGTCAGTCAAAGGCTGCGGCAAGAGGAGACAAACAGCCGACTCGGGGCAGCAGCAGGCACTGCGTCCTGCTCTCCGGCCGCCGCACGCTGCGTGTCGGGGGGAAGAGGCGCCCCGCAGGGCCGTGGGGGGCAGTGGGGAGCTCCGGCCCCAGCCACACTCCAGAGCAGCCTCATACGTGGCCTTTCCGACAGCTCCCTGGACAAGCCTGGAGTGACCAAAGAAATTCAGTAGCCTGGGTGCCAAAAAAAATTTTTTTTGAAAAGAACTTTGTGGTCTGGGAGGTCCTGGGACAAAAACCAGTTCGAGATCAGGATGCGGCCCGGGTAGAAATCATCACTGGTCAGGCTGGACCAGTGGGCAGCCTTGCCGACTTTAATTAATTAACTCCCTCCCCCCGAGTGAGGCGTGGCCTTTGCTTTGTGCAGAGGCGCCCAGCCGTGCTCTCCTCTACGAGGGGATACAGCGTCTCTCTGCGGCCCTCTTGTAAACGCCCACCCGAGCCTCACACTGGCCCCGTGGAGAGGGAGCCCCATCCCATTTCGCCCTGCGATCGGGCCCCATCAGGGGGCCTCTGTGCTGCCTGGGCTCCCTTCTCTGCCCTCGTCACCTGTACGGGATCTAGGGTCTCGTCCACTCGGACGCCTGTGCGAATTCGCACGCTTCTCCTCGCCTCCCTTCACAGCTGTGACCGGGACCAGAAGTGACCGCGGGTGAGGCCCGGCTGCCTGCTGCTCAGAATCCCTGGGCACCCACCGCGGTTCCGGTTTGCGGAAGGGGCTCGCCCCCGGCCGGAGGAAGGAGCGGCTGCCGCACTCTGTGCGGAAGGGAAGCCTCGCGGTTCCAGGAAGCATGGCTGCTCCTCCTGGGCAGCGTTCCCGTCTTCCCGGTGCGTGGAGAGCTGATTTCCTGTGAGCAGTCTGCACCCACTCCGCAGTGTGACAGTGAGTGCGTCCCTTCCTCGTCTTTCAACAGAATTCGGATCGTCCTGACCACTTGGGGCCATTGAATGGACCGAAAAATCCCGCTTAGGGAAAGCACCTGTCACACCTGTTACGTCTGCTCTGCAGACGTAAGTGGGGCTCACACCTAGAGACACGTCGGGGAATGGGGTGGCGGGATCCCCCCTCCTGTGACCTGAACGGTCTTAACACACAACCACAGTGACCTGGGGGTTCAAGTGCACTTGCCCCTCAGCCACACAAAGTCCCAAGTAAAGTGGGGGGTTGGCTTGTGAGCACCTAAAAAAGGCGCAATGATCACGAAAGGGAAGGGGATTCCATAAAAAGTCCCACGGGGGACCCGGTGCGGGCCCATCGTGTTTCTGAGGCCGGAGACCGTGAACACGAAGATGCGCCGGCCGGCTCCGGGGCCCAAGCCTTCCAGCCACGCCACCACCAGAGCGGCCGTGCGGCTTTAAGTGCCGGGCGCAGGGAGCCTTCGGGAGTGTGATCGACCACAGATCAATAAGAGGAAAGAGTGTGACGGGATCCCATAACGAGCAATTTCTGCCTAATCTGAAGGCGACTGTAGAGGCGTCTGTTCCAGCGTGAGGGGGTGAAACTCTGCCTCCGTCCGGGCTGAATGTGGTCCACTCTCCCGACCCCGGAGCAGGTTGGACGCATCGGGAGAGGGACAGCCAACACCCGAACGTGTGAAAACTAACAGGCGTGGTAAAGGAACCCTTCAAGAACCCCTGGGCCGAGAGGCAGGGCGGACGTGAGGAGAACCTCGGGCTGAGGGCCATGCGGAGCCGAGGACCCGGCCGGGTTCCAGGTCCAGGGCGCGGGTTCGAGCAGGGCGCACCCACAGCCCGCTCATGTGAAGTGCTGAGTCCAGTGTCCACGTAGGCGGGCAGCTCCGGGTCTTTTCAAAAGGGGGCCCCTTAGGACTCTTGTCCCGTTGTCAGGACCTGAGAGCTGGCTGCTTTCTGAGCGAGGACAGTTCGATGTGAAGAATGTACGTTAGAACAAGTGGAAATCCACGTAGGTGCTCCGCAGAGGCCCCTCCGTCTGCCAGCTGGACGCTGTCACTCTCTGCCGCTGCAGCCACTCCCGTCCTCTCCCGTCCCAGCGTTTGCTCTTCGGGGGCAGG
>PVKM010048321.1:0-11226 GCA_004027735.1 Carollia perspicillata
TTTCCTTTGCCAGATTGGGGAAGTTCTCCTTCATTGTGTTTTCAATTTCTTGCTTTTCCTCTTCTCCTTCTGACACCCCTATGATTCAGATGTTGTAAAGTTTAAAGTTGTCCCGGAGGTTCCTAAGCCTCTCGTTTTTTGAATTCTTGTTTCTTCATTCTGTTCTTGTTGAATGTTTAGTTCTTCCTTCTGCTCCAAAGTGTTGATCTGAGTCCTGGTTTTCTTCCTGTCACCGTTGATTCCCAGTACATGTTCCTTTATTTCACTTTTCATAGCCTTTATTTTTTCCTCTATTTTGTAACCATACTCAACCATTTCTGTGAGTGTCCTGATTACCAGTGTTTTGAACTGTGTATCTGATAGGCTGGCTATCTCTTCATCACTTAATTGTATTTTTTCTGGAGCTTTGATCTATTCTTTCATTTGGGCCCTTTTTTTTTTTTTTGTCTAGGTCTTCTTGTAGTAAGGGGCAGAGCCTTAGGTATTCTCCAGTGGGGCAACCCAAGTCATTGTGTTAGGATGCTGTCAGTGGGGGAGGGGTCTGAGAGGGAACAGTGCCACTTGCTCAGCTTTCTGCTGGCTTTCAGTCACTTCTCCCACTATCTACAAGCAGATTAGGCACTTCTGGTGCTGATTCCCAGGTGGGTGATTTTGTGTATGTTCTAGGACCCCGTGGGTCTCTCCTGTGAGGCTGAGAGTTTTTCCTGCCACAGGTTTTTCCAGTCAGAGGTTTTGAGGCTTTATTTCCCTGAGCTGGAACCTTGGGTTGTGTAGTTTGTCTCACTCCTGTTGTTCTTCCTGGTTTATCTGCACATGAATGTGGAACTCTGCTAGCTGCTGCCTCACCCAGACCACCAGCTACTTACTCACTTGCCCCAGTCCTCTCTGCCCAGCTGCCCATCTCCACCTCTCCTACCAATCTGGATGAATGTTTCTTCTTTTAACTCCTTGGTTGTTGAACTTCCATACAGTTCGATTTCCTAGCAGTTCTGGTTTTTTTGTTTGTTTGTTTTTAAATTTGTTGTTGTCCTTCTTTTGGTTGTGTGAGGAGGCACAGTGTGTCTACCTATGTCTCCATCCTGGCCAGAAGTCCTTGATAATCTTTTAAAATCATTGAGCAGGTCCCAAGTTTGTGATCACTAATTTAGAAAATATACATATCTAAGTACTGAAACTTAGTATGAAACTTAGTAATAAAACAAAGTAATGCTTTAAGTAAATTTACAATCTTGTGTTGGGCCGCATTCATAGCCATCCTGGGCCTGGGCTGCGCATTAGTCATCCCAGGTGTAGAACATGCTTCAGAACTATCCCAGCAGGGGTTTTATCCACTAGATCTCCAGAGGAGGCACTGTCAGTATGCAGGTGGGGTCCAGGTGGTGAATCCACAGTGCTTACTCCCCAAGTGTTATCCTGGGGCTCAGAACTGTAGGACATGACTAGATGTTGGTGCCAGGGCCACTGGTGTACTTCCTGCCTGGATCATGATTGACTTAGAAATTGCAATGAATCTATGGCTGTGTGTGGGCAGCAAAAGGCTAGGTATGACTCCACAATGTAGGAATGGAGGGAGGTAACTGTATCCTCTGAGATGGTGGACAAATGTATGGGGGATGTCTGAGGTGCCCCAGCCACTGCCCCAAGGCTTAATCTGTAGGATGCATCCATTCCCACTCTCCCTGCCCCCGTCACCCTTTCCAAGTCCATGTCCAAACTGCCTCACTCACATTCACCAACTGAAGAGGGGGGAAGCATAGGAGGAAGCTGAGAGCACAGAGAAATTCACCTGCAGCACAGCATGGTAGCTGTACAGGTTCCCATGTGAGCCTGGTGATTAGGTAGTCAGGGCAGCTTCCTCTGAGTGGAGCAGTGCCCCCATGGAACCAGCTCAGCACAGGGACAAAGCCCTTGAAATCACACTCACTTCTGAAGTCTTTTCCTCCCCTGCTTCGAAAGGTTCCATGGAAGATGTCAGCCAGAATGAATGCTCAAGTAAATGCATTAAAAGACAATTAAGTCTAATTTCCCTGCTGGAAATGCAAAGGTAGCTGGGAGTCAATGGGGATGGGGACAGCAGCATCTACCAACCAACTCCTGGGGTCTCAGATTTGTGGCCAGAGTTTTTGGACAGTTTTGGGGAGCAGGAATGGAGGCTGGGCATAAGCTCATGACTTAGTCCTACCAGAACTGCACAAGGACACCCAGAAGTTACCTCCTTGTTCTGTAGATAAGAAGTGCAGACTAACACCCAGTACTGTGAATACTGAACACCCTTAGAATGTGTATAGGGGCCTAAAAGAAGGGAGGAATGTTCTGACTGTGATTGGAGGATCAGTTTGGAGAAAGCCTGCATGGAAAACATTTAAAAGGGATTGGCTTTTAACCAGACATGACTGGGGTTGAATCCCTGGTTCATCACTTACAAGTTACCTATCTTTGACCAGGTGGTTTCACACCTCAAGCCTCAGTTTCCTTGTCTATAAAATGGGAACTATAATAGGAGCACCTACCTTCCAGGGTGGTCAGTAGGATTAAATGAGAGAAACTACAGAAAATACTTGATATATACTAGGCACTCAATTATCATTTATTAAGAAAGACCACAGCTGGTCTTCCTGTTATGTAATGAGATTATTAGTAACTTATGGAGTGCCTACTATGTGCTGACAATGCCAAATGCTTTATACATTTGCTTGTTTATTCCTCTCAAGCAGGAAGCTGGGGTCAGGTAGAAGTGGAGACTGGATGAACTAGCCCAGGCAGAAGGGAGAGTCCAGGTAGATGATCATCAGGGGCAGTGGTCATACCATATATGGGGTTGGTTGTAGCATCTTTGTCAGAGGGGGAGCCAATTCTGCATGGATGGGGTACATGAGAAATCTAATAGGCAATCAATGTGGCTTAACTGGAATGCCAAATCCATGGGCCACATGCCACCACTCTGCAGCTTGTGTCTCTGGCAGACATAATTGACCTATCACAAAAATGTCCCCTGGAAGTCTCCAAATCCTTCTCAATGAGAGTTGTCAAATGAAGTTAAATCAACTTGCTGCCTTTATACTCACAGATGAACCCATGCAGAAGAGATGGCTGTGAGGAGTGGGAGTCCTTCACCTGATACTGAAGGAGCTGCTCTTCACTCTTTTCCACACCTGTCTTGTATTTTTTTGCTTCCACTCATCTGAGCTTACTCTGCTCAGAGTTGTACCACTGTAACTTAAATTCCTCTATGCTCTTTGTTTTGTGTGCATTTTGACTGATGATGTGTGTGTTGATGCCTTCTCACAAGCCAATCAGTGAGTCAGAATAAGTGTGCACATGGATTTTCAGAAAGGAGAAGGAAATTGCACAAATCAAAATGCCAAAACCATTACTGAGATTGTTTGAAGTGGTAAGTCTTTTCATTTTATGTCTAAAAGGCTCTGTTAAATGCCTCTGTCCTGTTTCCTGTGGATGTTTCTTCCTCTTACACTTGACCATTACCTGCCCAGAATGACTTTTGCTTCTTATCACCACCTGCAATCAGATTCAGGAGCTGCTGAACCAGCTGTAGCATCATTGCAGGCACCAGTCAGAATAGGTGTGGAAAGGAGTGCGCAGTTTGCAACCAGGACAGGTCAGGAGGTCAGAGGCCAAAGACAAGGAACCAGGAATATTTAGCTGAGAATGTAGGGTCACAGCCACAGTTAAATCAGCTACTAGGGCAAAACTAGGCTGGTAATGTGAACCAAGAAAACTGCAAGTGTTGGGATGATGTCTGCAAGCAAAGCCCTTAAGGCCAAATTCTTCACTGTGGACCTTTTTAGAAGCCCTGTTGCACCAGGCAGTCATGTGGGTGTTTTTGAGAGCAGAGCCCAAAAGTTCTATGTGCATGGCAAATAGATGTATCACCTGGGACAGCTCATCACTTTTCCATTTGTGTATATCTTGTCTTCAGACTGATTGTGAGATTGGGGAAGGAAGATGCAGGGTCCCTGTCTTCTATTAAATCCCTCAGGGACCTAAATACAAAGGTTAGTGGAAATAACCATACTCTAGACTTGGCTGGGCCTGGGTTTGAGACTAGCTCTGGCACTTACAGCTATTATATGGGAAAAGTTACTTACCCTACCTGTAGCTTGGGTTCATAAGGTGCACAGTGAAAGGCTGTTCTCAGGATTGAGTGAGATTATATGAAAACGCAGGGCACCTGCACTGCTAATGGTGACTGTCCACTGTCCAGTCTTCTTCCTACTCAGTCAGTATATGTTAACTAATTAGTTTTCTTGACTAAATCATATATTTATGTGAAAATGTCAGGGCATAAAGGCTTTGGGAATGTTCTCATCCTTCAGGCAACATCTATTTTGGGGGGATGCAAAGCAGATCAGGGAGCGAATGGTTTTGTAGGTATAGCAGCATGAATTTGAGATACCATAATTCACTAATTTTATTATCGCCTTGCATTCTTTGCTAGTCTGCTCCAGCTGCTACAACAGAGTGCCACAGACTGGATGGCTTAAACATCTATGAAACAATTTATGTTTCATAGTTCTGGAGGCTGAAGTTCAAGATCAAGGTATCTGCAGGATTGGTATCCTCTGAGGCCTCTCTTTGTGCCCTTTTCACATGGTTGTCCCTTTGTGTGGGTGCCACTGATGCCTCTTTCTCTTCTTATAAGGACACCAGTCCTACTGAATGAAGGTCCCACCCTAATGCCCTCATTTTAACTGAATAACCTCTTTAAAAACCTTATCTCCAAATAAGGTTATATTCTGAAGTACTGGGTGTTTGGGACTTTAACATGAATTCTGGGGGACATGAGTGAGCTTGTAAAACCTTCCAATCCCACTCATTATTCCACAATGCGGGGTTTTGTATGCAGCTCCCTAACACTTCCAGCAGACTGAGAGCTCCCACCATGGTTATAACTTTGCCGGGTCACAGCATCACCCAGACAGACTGGGAAGCAAAGTTTCCCTCCTACAGAACTCAGAACAGGCTCTTCTTTCCCTCCCTTGAGTTCTACCTGGGCCACTCTAACTCCCTAATCTATGGGGCTTCCCAAAGAAAAGCAGCATCTTTAGACCAAAATGAGAGGCAAGAGCAAGGAAAACACCATAGATAAAGCTTTCTGTGGTTCATAGCCTCTGGACACCTGTAATCAGAGATTCTGCTCCAGGATCAGAGGTGGAAGGGAGCAAACATTAGCTTCTCCTGCCCACTCACCATATCTAGGGAGGAGTATTGTCACAGATTCCAGAGTACTCCTGCCTTTGCTATTCCCGCCAGTGGAGGTGTAAGTTTGGGGGGACCAGGGCTGAGAGATGCAAGGCCTGTTCTGAGGTCCCAGCTCCACCACTTTGGGGAACCTACTCACACCCTCTGAGCAGTGGTTCAGTGCCTTTAGAATGAGGATTATAGGTTGTTATGAAGCCTGAAAGGGATTGCAGGATGTGGGTGAAAGGAGCACATCTCACACCTGGAAAGGTGCTAGATACAAGAGAGAGAATCCTTCTAAAGCACAAAGTGGGTTGCGTTATTCCCCTCCCTCATGTGGCCTTCAGTGACTAAGCACACAGACTCACCTAGGTTAGTGCAGGAGGACCTTCCCCCTTGGGCTGAACCTCCCTTTCCAGACACATCTCTTGCTATTCCTTAGCCAGCAAACTGCCCCTTCGCTTCTACTCCAACAGTTACCTCCACCTGGATGCTCTCTGCCCCTCTTCCATGTGGCCATTCCTTCCAGCCCCTGCCCTATTCTTTTCTGTCCTTTAGTACAGGGATAACGGCTTTGGGAACAGACCCCAGCTCCAATGCTAGTGCCATCACAGACCAGAGAGGTAACCTCAGCCATGTTACCAAAACATACCACCGATGTTTAAAAATCCCACTTTCAGAATATGTCTGGGGTTAATTCAGACTCACCTGGTCCAACGTCTTCCTTACCCATCTCCACATTCAGTAAAATAGGGGCTTGGGATGCTTGGCAAACCTGAATCACCAAGGGCAACTTCAATGGCATTCCCTAGACACGCAGGTGGTATAAGACCCCAACTGCCACCCTGGGGCTGAGATGAGGGGACCCACCACTGACTGAGGGGAGCTTCAGGCCCTTGTGTCACTGCCGAGCTGCTCTTTACAAATCATAGCTCCATGGTATCTCTCAGAGGCCTTCTTCAGTGCTCACTCAGCATGTTCTCTCTCGGCCGTCCTAAACCTTTTCTTGACCTCACGCTCACCTAGACTCCAAGGAACACCCAGATCCCACTCTGATCCCTCCTATAAACTCAAACCTACATATCAAATAGCTGGCTAGAGACATCCACTTAGACATACCACTGGCAATATACACTTAATGTGTTTAACACCAAAGTCCTCATTTTGTCTCCTTGCCAATTGACTCTTTCTCCTGGGTTCCCCAGCTCCGGGTTGGAACATCCACCCAGTTACCCCAGCCAGGACATGAGCACCAGCCTTGACTATTCCTTCTCACTCACTAGGTCCTGCCAAATGCTTGTGGTTTGCCAAATGACTCTTTTATTCCCCTCCTCTCCCTCTACCCATACTTCCCTGTTCCTTCCCTGCATCTGTTGCCAGGACAACAGTAACAGACCCTTCCCTCACTACCCTTCCCCTCCATTGAAATCTTTCTCTTCACTGCCATCCAGTGATTTTCCCAAAATAAAATGATCCAATCCAGTTTTCTCCTGCTTACACAAGTTCAGGAGCACTAGATAATGGGCTGCATAGGAGTTGGGGCTTCAATTGCCATTTTTAAAAGTCACAGTCCTGGGAGCAGACAGATGGCACACACTCTAAGCTGGGTAATTGAGGAAAGCTTAATAAAGAGAGTAAGAACAGTCCAGGCAGAGTCTAAGGAGAGAAACAAAGATAGTGCAGCATCCAGGATGAGTATCAGCATGAAGTCATTGTCAGATGAGGCCTGGGGGCCAAGGAAAGAGAGCAGTTTCATTGACCCCAAGAGAGCTCTCTGGAGAGGGTGAACTGGCAGCAACTATATCCTGGGAGATTCAGGCACTATAACCCCATAGAGAGGAAACTGGGCAGTAAATACGCCATCTCTCTCTCCCTTCACTCTGGTCTCTTGTTAGTGCATCTAATTTGCCACCTCTAGCCAGAACCCAGAGGACACAGGTCAGCCTCCCAGGGCACACAGAGGCTCAGAGAAAGGTGCCTGGTGGACCTGTAGGAGCCAAGGGAAGATCCCAGCACACCACTAAAACCCTGGCACCCAGGGACCAACCACTCAGTTGAATAAATCAATGAATCAATAAATGTTTCCAAACACATGTGAGGAGGACAGAGGCCAGACCTCTTGACCAGGAATTTGGAGACCTTCACCCATGTCTGACCCAAACTCCCCTTTCATATGCCCTATGCTCAACTTCCAGCTAGGACACTGCTCCTTACTCAAGGCACATTTCAAATGCTACCTCACACCCCTTGAAAGTTGTCCACTTTCCCACACATCTAACTTTTTCCTGCTTTTATTATATTATGCATTGCTTTCTATCAAAATCTCTTTACAAGTCTTTCTTTCTACCAGCATGACCACTATCATATTTCTCTCATATCTCAGCATCTGGTACATATTATGTAGGTGTTCAGTAAATTTGTAAATAGTTAATTGATTTAAAATGATAGGGTTACTGTGAGATATGATCATTCCTAATGCCCACACTGTTGGCAGTGAGTTTTTCTACTCATTGCCAAAGATGGTTAGTTTTTTTTTAAATTTTCTGATTTTTAAAAGTCAAACAAATCATATAGACTTGAAATCAAATGTAGATTTACTTTGTTTACTATATAATAAAAACACTAAGGTAAAAGACCTAAAGGTACTTCAATTCAGACCTGAGCAAAGCCAAACACAGTGAAGCTCAACCAAGGGAAATTTCCCCATGACAATGAACTGTGCCAGCTTGCAATTCTTGTTTAGCTTTCTCAAGCATCGTAAACTAATGGAACTGAAAGCTACTGTTTGGAAGTGAAGTTTACAGTCCACTTACCGATGGAGAGGCATATTATGGACATGGACTACGAAACTTGTTTTCATTTTGATGTTTCATTTTTAAAATCTAATTTCCATGCAAATAAAAAAGGATGTGTTTGAGAGCGTCGACTTTGGGATTTGTTTGAACGTCAAGCGGCATGACTAATATTTGAGGGGTTGGAAAGTGTCCAAGGACACTTAAGAAATTCCAGTATTACAAAGGAAACCAAATACGTTGTGATTAGAGCATTCACTGTCCTAAGCAAATAAATGAGTTGGCTCAGAAGAGAAACCGTTTTGCACTGCCTACTGGCTTCTGAGCAATTCTGTTCCCAAGAATGCATAATCATGTAAGAAAACTCATTGTTCAAACTTTGGTTAAAAACCTAGTTATTCAAATGTTTGTTAAAACAGACTTTAAATATTCAGAGGCCTACAAAATGTTAGGCCTCAGGGGCAAGGGCCTGCTAATAGGGTTTTAACAAGTAATTTGTTTTTGCATTCCATGATAGTGAGCTTGAACTGGAAAAGTGGGAGAAAAAGAGAAGATAAGGAGTAGATGCATGGGGTCCTTCTCCTGATTAAAAAGGAAAGGAGTCATGCAGAATATGATGTGAGGAAATCGGATATATAATTCCAGACTTTAAGAAAACTTTCCTGAATTAACATGTACAAGAATTTGGCCTTGTCCTCAGGTGGAAATAAAAGTTCTTGTATTTGAATAGGGGGTGAGGGAATGAAGCAGGAGAGATATTAGCATAGAAAGTCCTCAAGTTAAAATTGTTTGAAAAGGCAATAACCTCATTCTACCTGATAGGAGCAAATGAATAGTTAAAGCCTTTTAAAATAATCCATTTGAAGTCCTCACACAAAAAAGCAAGAAGTTGAGCTGAGGACCAAGGAGGCCCAGAAAGCCACTGTGTCTTCCTAATGTTATCCCAAGGACCAACGTCAATGTTAGAAACCAACTGAAGTTTAATAATACAAGAAAGGGTGCAACCTGGAATTTCCCCTACCTTATTCTAAATAATTATCAAAATCTATTATTTTATACTAGTTGAATAACATTTACTATTGTTTTGATAAAGTGTGTGTGTGTGTCTGTATAATCTTACACACACTGACTCTATTGCCCAAAATCTGCAGTAATCACTACTTCCCCTAGTGGACATTTTCATAATTGCAGGCATGTGTCACTGCTCCCTTGGCAAGGGCAGTGAATTTGGTTTACCAGCGATTTCTGGTCCGTTGTTTGTCTTGGGGACATAATACCAAATGCTCCAAAGGTTCAAATTAAGAGGTTTTTAAAATATTCTAATCACATGCCTTCCACTTTGAAGAGGGACCTTTGGCTCTAGAAGGACATTTACCTCCCCCCCCCCCCGCCACGTCTCACCAATTCTGGGTAATGATTCTCCTGATTTCTTTTTTCTTTCCTGATTTCTATGTGCACAGCACCAGAAGTATGTGGCTCTTCTCTGTACCAAAGGGAAAACCCCATTCACTAGTATTAAGTCCCCTTACAGGGCCAGAAAGATATTGGTTCTTCCTTCCCAGATAGGAAAGGCTGGCTATACCTAAAAGATCTGTGGCTTGACATCTATTAATCTGAATTTTTGTTTCATTCTCTTTTCAGCTCCAACAACATCTAGTGTGCCTTTCTATCACTGTTTTAGTCTACTGTCCTGGAAACCACCTCCAAGGTTCTTCCCGCCTGACAAGAAAAGAGGCCTGGAGGAAGGAGTGGAAGAAACTTGTGTTAAAGGTGGAAGGAAAAGGGCTGACAGGAGTGAAGGAAAGGCAGAGAGAAGGAAGAAGAAAAGGAAAGAAAAGGCAGGCATGATGAGAATGTCACAGGTGGGCACGGGTAACCAGGTTCTTGGTGATTGGGACAAAGAATTGAACCGAACACCCAGAGTTTATAGCAGAGAACATGGAAGCAGGCCAGCTCCAAGCAGAGATTGACTTCATGGGCTGGAAGGACTCTGTTCTTATAAGGCGGATTCTTCCTGGCTAGTTTTGGCAGGCTTTTACTGTGCCTATACAAGTAGTTGTATTACTTTAAAGCTATTGCACATGTGGTCTCCCATGACTTACCCTGATTGGCCACCAGGGAAGGGGGTCTCACAATGTTACCTAGTTGACACCCTGTTCTCCTGGGGTCCCCCTATACTAGGTTCACCTTTCCCTTCACCAGAGAATTATAGCTCTCTATGCTAGAGATTGGTGAAAAGGAAAGGAATTATTTATTCAAGTTATACAGACTTAAGAGTAATGACTTAATGTCTTCATCAAAATCCCAAAGTCCCTTAAAACACCCACAAACACACACAGTCCTTCTTTCCCCCTTTGCCTAGTCCAAGGTACCGTATCTCAGGAAAAGAAATAGAAAGCCACATAGTGATTCTCTGTTAAAGCTGCATGATGATGATTCTTCTCATGGCTGTGGGGTGGCAGGGGAGTCCCCCACTCTGGCCAAAGCCACGTGGTTCTCTCCGCTAAAGCTACATGGTGATTCTCTCTCACAGGGCTGCGGGAGTCCCCATTCTGGCCAAAAGTGTGTGGTTCTTTCTGTTAAAGTCACATGGTGATTCTCTTTCACAGGTCTGTGGGAGTCCCCATTCTGGCCAAAAGCGCGTGGCTCTCCCTTCAATGGCTGCTGCATCTGCATTTAAGTCTCCACACCAATCTTCCTCTGCACCCCCATTTCTGACTCCTCCCACAATCAGCTACACCTGCCAGGACTCCCATACCCTTCTAGCTTTACTGGGCTGCCATTGTGAGTCTGGGCAGGTGTGGCCCCATGGCATGGAGCCAATCTCCAAGCTCTCATGCAGGCACTATAACTAGGGGGAGTTGCCTCCCAGTTACACCTTGTGTGGAAATCACTCCCTTCCCCCTGGCTCAAAGCAGGCCACAGCTATTTACCATATCTATGAAACCAGTTAAAGGCTATAGATATGTTAAATGACCATGCCAGAGGTTAGCTGAAAAACTGTTGCTATGCAAAACAGCTCTTAATGGTCTGCTCCATTTGTCCCTTCCCCTAACTCACACCTGTGGGGGGGAAGGGGTGTGGACATCTTAATCTTTCCTGGACACGCTGAGTTCTAGATCCCATTCCAAATCCCTTTTTGAGGCCCCCCTCTTGGCTGCACCCTGTGCAGCCAAGGGAGAGAAAACATGAAGCTATGAAAAAAAAAAGAAAGGAGGCTTCCGGCCAAGATGGA
>PVKM010048322.1:0-11227 GCA_004027735.1 Carollia perspicillata
TGGGAGGAGAGGGTGGGGAGAAGGCACAGGGAATAAGTAGCATAGACGGTGGGGAGAAAATAGACAGGGAGAGGGCAAGAGTAGTGTGGGAAATGTAGAAGCTAAAGAACTTATGATACATGGACAAGAACTAAAGAGGGGGAGTGTGGGTGGGAGGGGGTGTGCAGGGTGGAGGGGAATGAAGGGGGCAATGGGAGAATTGTAATGGCATAATCAATAAAAAAGTTAAAAAAAAAAAGAGTGGTCTACCTGGGCAAGATGGCTCCTACAGTATGGGAATGACTCAGCACCAGGATCTTGGTGGCTGCGTTCTCAGTTTTTTCCCCAAAGCTCCCAGCCCCAACACCTCCTTAAGTGTCTCTAGTCTTCTCTAGAGAGAAGTCTTCTCTGCCCTCCCTTTGCCAGAGCCCAGGTTAAGTGGCTGCAAACAAAATTGTACACACAATTTTTGGCCCTCTAAGAGGCTCTCTTAGAGGCCTCTCTAATTGGCCCTCTAAGAGGCTCTCTAATTGGCCCTCTAAGAGGCTCTCTGTGTCTCCAGCCTCTCTCCTTGGCAGACGGTCTCCACTGCTTTTCACAGCTGGATATATATGGGTTCCTTTCAGGCTCTGGTGGTATAGACTGGGGAGCCCAGCTTGGCGCTTCGACCCCACACTTCTTATAGGTAACCTCTGGTCACTGAAAAATTCCCCTAGCACTTCAACTGCCCCTCATGGGAACCCAGCCAGCCCTCTTATTTCTCCAAATTCTGTAACAGTCACATAGTGGTGAAGCTGCTTCTTCTGTCTGTTCATGTTTATAAAGCTTCTCCCCCATTATTGTTCAGTTGTTTATTCTGGATGAATATGCCACAATTTAGTTATAATTCCAGATTGGTCCTGGGGGGAGGTTAGTGTAGCTTTCCTTCACTCCTCTGCCATCTTGAATCTCCCAATTACTTTTCAAAACAGGACAGCAAGTTCTTTCTTGAAGGACAACCTGAGGGACAGATCTTTGTATGTGACATAAAACCCAACCTATATAGTCTCAAAATGAATAAATGAGTATAGATATTTTGGAAATCTCTCCCTGTCTCTTTCTTTCTCTGTCCCTCTCTCCACCTCTCCTTCTTACTCTCACTCTGTCCCTCCCACCCTTCTTCCTTCCATGCTAGGATGCTTCACTATAAACCTGATCTAGGTTCCTTTCTCACTTCATTCAAATATTTTTCACAGTTACCTCTTCAGAGAGGGACGCTTTATTCACTCTGTCTTAAATATTATCCCTTCTTCACATTCTATTTCCTTACTTGACTTTATTTTTTTCTACCTACAATTACATTTATTTCATCATTGTCTCTTTCCTTCACTACAATATGTGGGAGACACCTTGTCTGTTTTGTTTCTTAATACTTGTGTATGATACATGATCAACAAATATTTTTTAAAGGTTTTTTAACAGCTTTACTTCAGGAAATGGAATAGAAGCAGACTTTTATATTAGAGTGAGAATTAATATATACTCTTTAATTTTGTAAAAAATACTCAAATACCAATTAATAATTATGGTACATAAATAATTACAAGATTTAGTAATTCAACCAACTTTTGCAAACACTTCCATTAGGAACACATGCAATGGCTTTTTAATTTTTTTTTTATTTTAGTTGTTGTTCAAGTACAGTTTTCTGTCTTTTACTCCCATCCCATTCCACCCCCTACAATGCTCCCCGCCACCCTCCCATTTCCACCCCCCTTAGTTTTTCTCCATGTGCCCTTTATATTTGTTCCTGTGATCCCTTCTCCTTTTCCCCTGAAATTCCCTCCCCTCTGCCCTCTGGTTACTGTCAGCCTGTTTTCTATTTCAATGTCTTTGGTTATATTTTGCTTGCTTGTTTGTCTTGTTGTTTAGGTTCCTGTTAAAGGTGAGATCATATGGTATTTGCCCTTTACCACCTGGCTTATTTCACTTAGCATAATGCTTTCCAGTTCCATCCATGCTGTTGCATAGGGGAGGAGCTCCTTCTTTCTTTCTGCTGCATAGAATTCCATTGTGTAAATATACCATAGTTTTTTGATCCATTCATTTACTGAGGGGCATCTAGGTTGCTTCCAAGACTTGCCTATTATAAATTGTGCTGCTATGAACATTGGGGCGAATAGGTTGTTTTGGATTGGTGTTTCTGTGTTCTTAGGGTATAAACCTAGGAGTGGAATTGCCGGGTCAAAAGGCATGTCCACTTTTAGTTTTGTGAGAAAATTCCATACTGTGTTCCATAGTGGTTGTACCAGTCTGCACGTCCACCAACAATGTAATAGGGTCCCCTTTTCTCCACATCCTCTCCAACACTGGTTTGTTGCTTTGTTTATGATGGCCATTCTGACCAGTGTGAAGTGGCATCTCATTGTAGTTTTCATTTGCATCTCTCTGATAGCTATAGATATTGAGCATCTTTTCATGTGTTTCTGGATCCTCTGCATGTCCTCTTTGGAGAAGCATCTATTCAAGTCCTTTGACCATTTTTTAATTGGATTGCTTGTCTTCTTAGAGTGGATTCATGCAAGTTCTTTATATGTTTTGGAGATTAAACCTTTGTCTGAGGTATCATTGGCAAATATGTTTTCCCATATGGTTGGTTCTCTTTTTATTTTAATGCTGTTTTCTTTAGCCGTGCAGAAGCCTTTTATTTTGATGAGATCTCATTTGTTTATTCTTTCCTTTATTTCCCTTGCTCTAGGGGACATATCAGTAAAAATGTCATTGTGTAAAATATCTGATATTTTCCTGCCTATGTTCTCCTCTATGACTTTAATGCTGTTCCGGCTTATATTTAAGTCTTTTATCCATCTTGAATTTATTTTTGTGTATGGTGTAAGTTGGTGCCCGAGTTTCATTTTTTTGCATGTAGCTGTCCAGTTCTCCCAACACCATTTGTTGAAGAGGCTATCTTTATTCCATTTTATGTTGCTGCCCCCTTTGTCAAATATTAACTGACTGTAGTGACTTGGGTTTATTTCTGGGCTCTCTGTTCTGTTCCATTGGTCTATGTGCCTGTTTTTATGCCAGTACCAGGCTGTTTTGATTACAGTGGCCTTGTAATACAGTTTGGTGTCAGGTATTGTGATCCCTCCTACTTTGCTCTTCTTTTTCAAAAGTGCAGCAGCTATTCAGGGTCATTCATGCTTCCATATAAATTTTTGAACTGTTTGCTCTATGTCTGTGAAATAAGCCATTGGTACTTTAATAGATATTGCATTGAATCTGTGAATTGCTTTGGGTAGTATGGACCCTTTGATGATGTTAATTCTTCCAATCCATGAACACGGTATATGTTTCCATTTGTTTGTGTCTTTCTTGATTTCTTTCTTCAGTGTTGTGTAGTTTTCTGCATACAGATCTGATACCTCTTTGGTTAGTTTTATCCTAGGTATTTTTTTTTTTTTTTTGCTATATTGAGTGAGATTTTTTTTTTTTTTGATTTCTGCTTCTGCTGTTTCCCTATTGGTATAGAAAAATGCCTTTGATTTCTGGATATTGACTTTGTATCCCGCTGTTTTGCCAAACTCATCTATTAGGTCGAGCAGTTTTTGGGTCACGTCTATAGGATTTTTTATGTACACTATCATGTCATCTGCAAATAATGACAGTTTTGTTTTCTCTTTTCTGATTTGGATGCCTTTTCTTTTCTTGTCTTGTCTGGTTTCTGTGGCTAGGACTTCCAATACTATGTTGAATAGAAGTGGTGAAAGTGGACAACCTTGTCTTGTTCCTGATCTTAGTGGAAAAGCTTTTAGTTTTTGTCAGTTGAGTATGATGTTGGCTGTATGTTTCTCATATATGGCATTTATTATGTTGAGAAATGCTCCCTCTATTCCCACTTTGCAGAGTGTTTTTATCATAAATGGGTGCTGTACCTTATCAAATTCATTTTCTGCATCTATTGATATGATCATGTGTATTTTGTCTTTGCTGTTGTTTATGTAGTTTATTACATTGACTGATTTGTGAATGTTGAACCATTCTTGCATCCCTGGGATGAATCCCACTTGGTCATGGGGTATGATCTTTTTAATGTACTGTTGGATGTGGTTTGCCCATATTTTGTTGAGAATTTTACTTTCTATGTTCATCCGTGATATTGGCCTGAAGTTTTCTTTCTTTGTTGTGTCTTCATCTGGTTTTGGGATTAGGATGATGTTGGCTTCATAAAAAGAGTTTGGGAGTCTTCCATCACTTTGGATTTTTTCAAATTGTCTGTAAATGATACTGGTTAGCTCTTTCTTAAATATTTTGTAGAATTTTCCTGTGCAGCCATCTGGTCCAAGGCTTTTGTGTGTGGGCAGTTTTTTGATTACTGCTTCAATTTCTTCTGCTGTTATTGGTCTGTTCTAGCTTTCTGCTTCTTCTTCACTGAGTTTTGGAAGATTATATTTTTCTAGAAATTTGTCCATTTCACCTAGGTTTTCAAATTTCTTAGCATACCATTCTTCATAGTAATTTCTTACAATCTTTGTATTTCTGTGGTGTCAGTTTTAATCTCTCCTCTTTCATTTCTGATTGTGTTTATTTGGGTCCTCTTTCTTTTTTTCTGGATGAGCCTGCTTAAAGGCTTGTCAATTTTATTTATCTTTTCAAACAACCAGCTCCTTGATTTATTGATCCTAAGAATTGTGCTTTTTGTCTTAATGTAATTTAATTCTGCTCTGATCTTGGTTATTTCCTTCCTTCTACTATCTATGAACTGTCTTTGTTGTTGTTCCTTGAGTTCTTGTAGGCATAGGGTTAGGTTGTTTGTCTGAAATGTTTCTATCTTTTTTATGTAGACTTGTATTGCTATGAACTACCCTCTCAGGACTGCCTTTGCTGTGTCCAATAAATTTTGAGTTGTTGTGAGTTGATTTTCATTTGTTTCCAGAAACTTCTTGATTTCTTCTGGAATTTCATTCTTGACCCATTCATTGTTTAATGACCTGCTATTCAAACTCCATGATTTAGAGTGTTTTGGGGTTTTTTCCCTTGGGGTTAGTTTCTAGTTTCATTCTCTTGTGGCTGCAGAAAATGCATGGTATGATTCAATTTTCTTGAATTTGTTGAGACTTGTTTTGTGTCTTATCATGTGGTCTATCTTTGAAAATGTTCCATGTGAATTTGAGAAGAATGTGTATTTAGCTTCTTTGGGATGAAGGGCTTTATATATATCCATTAAGTCCATTTCATCTAGGGCTTTGTTCATTGTCACAACATCTTTGTTGATATTTTGTTTGGAAGATCTGTCCATTTTTGACAGTGGGGTGTTAAAATCCCCTACTATAATTGTGTTTCTATCAATATCCTTCTTGAAGTCCTCTAAGATTTTCTTTATGTATTTGGGTGCTCCTACATTGGGTGCATTAATATTTACAATCTTTATGTCTTCTTGGTGGATTCTTCCCTTGAGTATTATGAAGTAACCTTCTGTGTCTCTCTTCATGGCCCTTTTTTTGAAGTCTATTTTGTCTGATATGAGTATTGCTACCCCAGCTTTTCTTTCCTATCCATTTGCTTGGAATATTTGTTTCCAGCACTTTACTTTCAATATGTGTAGGTCTTTTGTCATGAAGTGGGTTTCTTGTAGGCAGCATATGTGTGAATCATGTTTTCTTATCCATTCAGCTATTCTATGTCTTTTAATTGGAGTGTTTAATCCATTTATGTTTAAGGTTATTATTGATAGGTTCTTATTCACTGTCATCTTTGTACCTATGTTGCTCTCTCTCTGTCTCTTTTTTCCTTCCTTTCCTTAAAGCAGACCCTTTAGCATGTCTTGCAGATCTGGTTTTGTGGAGGTGTATTCTTTTAGACTTCTTTTGTCTGAAAAGCTCCTTGTTTGGCCTTCTATCTTGATTGAAAGTCTTGCTGGGTAAAATATCCTTTGTTGTAGACATTTAGTTCTCATTACTTGGAATATTTCTTGCCATTTTCCTCCAGCTTGAATCATTTTCATTGAAAAGTCAGTTGCTAAACTAATTGGGGCTCCCTTGTATGCTATTTCCTTCTTCTCCTTTGTTGCTTTTATGATTCTCTCTTTGTCTTGGAATTTTGCCATTTTTATTATGATGTGTCTTAGAGCGGGCCTCTTTGGGTTCCTCTTGATTGGGATTCTCTGTGTTTCTTGGATTTGTGTGACTTTTTCTCTCATCAGATTAAGGAAGTTTTCCATCATTACTGTTTGAAATAGGTTTTCTATCCCTTTTTCTTCTCCTTTTAGTATGTCTATTATTCAGATATTATTACATTTCATGTTGTCTTATATGTCTCTTAATTCCTCTTCATTCTTTCTGAGCCTCGTTTCCTTTTTCTGCTCTTTCTCTGTGTTTTTTTTCTATTTTGTCCTCCAGCTTGCTGATCCGATCTTCTGCTTCATTTGTCCTGCTTTTGATTCCTTCTACTGTGTTCTTCAGTTCAGAGATTGTGTTGTTCATTTCCTCTTGGCCCTTGTTGATATTTTCTATCTCCTTTTTCATGTTGATATAGTTTGTAGCGAGAACATTGTAGCTTCTTTGTAGTTTCTAGTAATTGGTTGTGAGCTCATGGAGCTTCCTGGCGACCATTGCTTTGAACTCAACATCTCATAGTTGAGTTGCTTCTATTTTGTTTAGCATAATTTCTGAGGTTTCTTCCTCCCTTTCATTTGTCTTTTCATTGTCCTCTCATTGTTTGTGAGAGTATTCTTTTTAACCTCAGCTGCTCAAATTGATCTGTTCTGGCTCCCTGGGTTTATGGTGTGAATTTCTGTGATAGAGTACCTGTGAGTTTCAGTGTTGTGTCTTCTTGGGTATCTTAGTGTTCACTGCCTCTGTCTATTCTTCTTTGTGATCCATTGGAGGGTTAAGGCAAAATTGTTTAAGACAGCAAGAGAGTATTCTATGTTATTTACAGTAGCAGCCAGTAAGGTAGAGATAGGAAATCCTTTGAGTCTTAACTGCTATATACCACCCAACAAGTCACTTTTTAGAAATGGTGGAATCAAGTCTCTTCTTGGGGAGCGAAGTGTTATGAGTTAAATCTAGAAAGCAGTGAAGTTGTGAGATGTCAGATTCTGAGGTAAGGTGAGAATAAAGGATAGTAAATAGATGTAATGTGTGAGAGAATAGACTTAACCGCTACAGTAATAGAGTTCAGAAAACCATGAAGGGGGCTAGGAACTCGGAGGGGTGTTGTGTAGTATTTACAATAGTATGGAACAGCTATTATTTACAATAATATTAGAGCAACAACCATATGACAGAATCTATGGAATCTAGATACCAAGAATAAGGAGTGTTGGACCTTCAGTAATGTGCTAATGGAACACAGGTGAAATGAAAGACAGTAAATTAACAATACACTTTGACTGAGAGAGCAGGGGAAACCTGTCAATCGATACAATATGCCCAGCCAAACAAAGAAGACTAAACAGAAGGAAGAGGAATACCAAAATATTCAAATAAAAGATGTAAGAATAAAGTAAAAATAATAATGCAGATGTGCAATATTTTGCAGGTTCCTTGTAATAGAAAAGTGAAATTTGTCTGTCTCCACTGTCTGATTCCCCCTCTTTGGGACCAACCCTGGTCTTTTCATAGTTCCAGTTTTCTTTGTCTCATTTGTGTGTATTAAGAAAAAAGCAGACCAAGGAAGGTAGAAGAGATAAAATTGGAAAGAAAGCAAGACGGGATAGAACAAGAAAGAAGGAAAAAGATGTAAATAGCATTAATACATAAAAATAAAAATTAAAATATAAAAACTTTCTTTGCAAAAATGAAACAAACAAACACACACAAACTTACACACCAGGGAAAACAAAGAAAAAAGAAAAATAAGCAAAAACAGAAAAAAGAATAAAAACAAAAATAGAAATAAAAAAAAGAAAGAAACCTTCTTGCTGGTGTCAATCTGGTCAGATGGGTTTTCTGTTCTTGCTGGCTGCAGCAGAGTGAGGGGCGGGTTTACAGATGTGTTCTCTGGGACCCCAGGTCTCCCGGGCATGCCCCCTCTGAATTTTTCAGAGTGGTCCTCTGGTCTCTGGCAGCGTGCACCCTCCAGCTCTGGATTTATCTGAGCCGTCTTTGCTCTCTGGCCGCCTAGGTTTATCGCACCCCCTCAAGGTTTCTTGCTGTGCACATCCACTCTGGGTTTATCGGAGCCCTCTCACTGTCTGTTGCTGTGCACCCGACTGCTTTGGATTTACCAGGTGCAGGCTCCAAGTCACCCACAGCACACTGTCTCTCATATTTCATCATGGTCCCCAGGTGTGCTGCAAAGCTCTCTCTCCCCCTGGGTTGAGCGGGCGTGCTCGGCAGGGCCTCCTCTGGTCACACCACTTGGGTGCACACTCTTTTCAGGTCTCTGCATGGGTGCTCACAGTCCCCGTGTGTTTGTAGCTCAATCCTTGAAATTGCTTTCTGAAATTTCAAGCATCCAGGCTCCCCCCAGTGTTGCTCAAACCCTGTCTAGCCAGGGAGGGAGCACTACCCCAGCTCCCAGCAGTCGGCCCAACAGGCCACAGGCCAGGGTTGTAGCCTCCCTGCTCCCCGCGCAGATCTCTAGGCCTCTATTATCCCAAAGTAGTCTCCTTACCATCCGGTTTTTTACTGTTCGCTACAATTTTCATCTCGTATCTTGATATATGTTGTGGTACTGTTGGTTGTCTGCTCTGCTCCTCCGTAGATCCACCTGGTTTCTCTCCCATGTGTAGGAGGAAGTGGAATCTGCTCCCTCTTACCAAGCCACCATCTTCTCTTCTCACCCAATAAATATTTTTGAAAGAACAAATAAGTGAATCGGGATCACTTGATCCCCTTCTTATCTGGTGTCCTTCATATGGCAAATAGTGGACAGGGGGATTTAGGTCACATTGATGAGTTCTTCACACAGTGGTACTTCTCTGGGGCTCCTGTCCCTAGCCCTGACTTCCAGCTTTTCCAAGGGAGTATCCCCTTCTATCATTGTACTTGTCCTTATCACAAGTTCCTGGACATGGTCCCCTTTATTATATCTTGCTTTCTCTCCCTCTTGGTGTTATAAGAGGGGTAAGTGTAGGGAATATCACACCTCCTTTTGTTCTTCTCAACACTATAAAACAATGTTGATTAAACTCTTCTGAAGGCCAGGTGTAAAGAAGAAAAATAAGAACTGGAATATTTCAGATATCTGTCCCTGTTGTCCAAAAGAAAATATGTTAAACCATTTGTTATGGGAAGAATTAGGTTTTCTCCAATTTGTATGTTAAACTTCTAACCCCCAATACCTTAGAATGTGAATATATTTGGGGATAAGGCCTTTAAAAAGGCAATTGAGATTAAATAATTTCATTAGGATAGGCTCTAATCCAGTATATCTGAGGTCCTTATTAAAAGGGAAGATTAGACCCTGGCTGGTGTAGCTCAGTGCATTGATCGTGGGCCTGTGAACCAAACAATCACTGTTCAATGCCCAGTCAGGGCACATGCCTGGGTTGCAGGCCAGTTCCCAACAGGGGATGCACGAGAGGCAACCATACATTGATATTTCTCTCCCTCTATCCTTCCCTTCCCTTCTAAAGATAAATAAATAAAATTTACAAAAAAAAAGGGGGAGATTAGGACAGAGGCAGAGTGGAGAGATTATGTGAGAACACAGGGAGAAGGCAGCCATCTACAGGCAAAGAAGACAGGTCTCAGAAGAAACAACACTCCTAACACCTTCATCTTGGACTTTGAGCCTCCAGAGCTGTGAGAAAATAAATATCTGTTGATTAAGCCCCCCACTTCTTGGTGCTTTGTTATGGAAACTTAAACAAACTAATACATCATTTATATAGGAAGACACTCCAATACCTGGACTTGTACCCTCAAGGACATGTTATAGTTATAGGTCAAACCTCTCTGTTCTGAGTTCTGTCCTTCTGAAAGAAAGCTTCTTCAATGTTGTACTGTGTGAATTTCTATCCCATTTAGAGTTCCTTCCAAGGATTTGATTTTGAGTTTGGATTCATTCTCTGCCCCTACCATGTGTTTTCTAGGACACGACAATATGTAGCAGCACATTTCTTTAAGTCAAAAACAAATGTTATTGATGCAAAGATTCACAATGTTATAGAGGACTTTTGTCACTCTAAATCTTTTCCCCATTGTGTCTACCAGTCTGTAGGTGGCAAAGGAGTCAGTCACATATACTCATACCTATGGCAGAAGTAACATCAAATGCAAAGTCCCTAATATAGGAATAATGTTGGTATGTTCAAGAACAGAAGAAAGCCACTTCCAGCCAAGATGGAGGCGTAGATGGAAATACTGTGCCTCCTCACACAACTAAAATTAAAGACAACAAATATTTACAAACAATAACACAATCAAAACAGAAAATTGAACTACGGAAGTCCAACAACAATTCAACCAGACCAGTAAGGGGGCAGAGTCAGTGGTTGGCAGAAAGGGAACGTGGCAGTAAAAGGCAGTGGCTGGAAGATGAGGAGCACAGGCCGTGCAGGTGCCCTGTTCACAGATCCCAGATGCATGGAGGAAATGAGCAGGGCAGTTGGCCATTGGTGGTCACACAATCGAGCACAGATAAACTAGTCAAGAACTGGCAGTGAGATGGACCGTGCAGCCCAGGGCCCCAGCAATGGGAAATAAAGCCTAAAAACACCAATTGTAAAGGTGCCAGGACAGACTCTCAGCCTCACAGGAGAGGTCAATGGGAAGACCCATAAGGTCATGGAGCGTGCATAGGCCCACCCACCTGGGAACCAGTGCCAGGGGGCCCAGTTTGCTTGTGGGAAGCAGCAAAGGTGATTCAAATCCGACAGAGTGTGGAACAGGTGCCATTGTTCCCTCTCTGACCCCGCCCCCACAGATAGCATCACAACCCTGTGACTAGGTTGCCCTCATCTGATAAACACTTAAGGCTCTGCCACACATATGTAACAGGCGCCACCCAAACAAATATGACTCAAACAGAACAGCACAAAGCCCCAGAGCCAATACTTTTAAGCAACCAAGAGATAGCGAACGTATCACGTTCACAGTTGAAAACACTGGTGATCAGGACGCTCACAGAACTGGTTGATTTTGGTCGCAAATTAGATGAACAAATGAAGGTGATGGTAAGTGAAATGAAGGAAAATGTACAGGGAACCAATAGTGATGGAAAGAAAACTGGGACCCAAATCAATGGAGTGAACCAGAGGGAAGAAAGAAACAACCAAACAGAAAAGAATGAAGAAACAAGAATTCCAAAAAATCAGGAG
>PVKM010048323.1:0-11151 GCA_004027735.1 Carollia perspicillata
AAAACTCCCTTTTAAGGAATCACATTTCTTAAAAAGTAATCTACTTCCATAAATTTGGTAAGTCGTATAGTCTTTCACTGATTTCTGTCATTTTTTGAGCCTCATTCTTACCTCTTCTGAAGTTCTCACCATTGCCTAGCCAAACGAATTAGGTGACCAATGAAAAAAATCCCTAATGTGCAGGACTACGGCTGTGTGCTCCCCACAGCAGTAACAAATGTTTTCTTGTTATTTTAGAGAGGTGAAGACATCTGGAAAGAGAAAAGTATGTGTATTCCTGGAAATACCACATTTTATGTTTATCTCTCCAAAAGGTATTAAAGTTGTTTTAAAATTTCATTATGATGAATATCTACTCACACTCTCTACTACTTATTGAACAATGGTTAGCTACACAAAAGGGTACCCTAAAAAAAACAGAATTATCTTCTGGAGGGCAGGCCCTCTTAGTAAAAGCTTTCTCCACTAGGTGAGGGTTTTAGGAACCCATCTGTACCAGCGTACCAGCTGTCATTGTTGTGAAAGGCTGAATTTGACTTCAGCGGATTTGTTTTTTAAAGGCTCTTTCAATGTGTTTGCCCATTTCATGATGGGCAATTGATGAGCACACCTTTCCACACAATGGTGAGTGTTCAACAGATTTTGACTAAAAACAGCTTGACCCTGTGCCCCAGCCTCCCTATTCACCTGATCTGGCCTCAAGCAACTTTTTCGTTTGTTTGTTTCTCCAGATGATCAAAGTCCTCAAAGGGAAACATTTTGCTGATGTGAAAAAGGTGAAAGAAAAAATGGCAGAAGCACTAAAAGGCATCAAAATTGAAGAATTTAAAAACTGTTTGAAGCAGTGGGAAAAAATTTTGATAGGTGTATCGCATCAAATGGAGAGTATTTTGAAGGGGACTGAAGTTTGAACAGAATAAATATAATTTTCTATAAATAAATTCAATTTTTGGTATTTATTGGTATGGCACTGCATCACACTACTAAGGATTAAAAGATTCTGATTTATTCACTTCTAAAAACTATTCAGTGCAGTTAGAAAGACATCAGATAAACAGAATCGCTGGAGGGAGAACCCATAGGTCTAGAGCCCTTTACCTGGTTAGGGGCTATTTTAGGTCCTCTCTATGTATTATCTGTATGACAATCCTGTGAACTAGCACTTAATAGCTCCATTTAATGATGAAGAGCTTGTGGTTAAAGCATAATTCAGTAACTTCAAACCAGCACTAATAAGAAATAGGTAAATAGATACACAGATAGATAGTTAGATAAGAGAATCTTACGAATGCAGCTTAAACTTAAACAAGGAAATCATTGAATGTCATAAAAAATCATACGGCACTATTATAAATAAATCAGAAAAAGTAAACCCAGAAATGCATACATTTTTCATTCATGGATTATATAAAAAACAGTTTCTATAACTTGTTTTTCCCTCAAT
Source organism: Carollia perspicillata (assembly GCA_004027735.1). NCBI lineage: Eukaryota > Metazoa > Chordata > Mammalia > Chiroptera > Phyllostomidae > Carollia > Carollia perspicillata. Next base: position 1,445 of record PVKM010048323.1, read on the forward strand.
AAATGCAGTATTAACACTTTTACATCAATAAATTATTTACACATATTATAAACAAATATATTTATTCTGTAGACTTTTTAGAGTTCTTTAAATTTTTAATTTGGATTTCAAGGCAAATATTAAATACTCAAATAAAAGTGTTTCTATATGTTTATAAACTATACAAAGCTTCTGCTAATTTATATTCTTACTCTGCCAAGTTAATTTTCCTTGAATATCACTCTCAAAATACCACACACATAATTTTTCTAATGAACGTTCCCCTATTTTCCTAACCTCGGTTGCGGGAAGTGCTGTCCTCACTGTCACCTCCACATGTGAAATCCCAGGGCCGCGCACTCCTCTCTGTGTTTGTTGCTCAGATTGCTTTCACTCAAGTCCCAGATTTGATTTTTCACTCAGTCCTGATGACAGCAATCTTTTCTGAACTATGCTGTCATTTATTTATTTATTCACTGATTTATTTGTAGTTAATTAATTTATTCTTTCTCTCATTTGTTCAATCATTTGCTTATTTATTTATTCAATAACATCTTTGATGGCCCAGTGTGTGTTGAAGTTGAATATATTCCTTGTAAACAACATTTAAAGTACTCTTTGATCTTTTTTAGGAAAGAAGGGGAAGGGCCTAGTTAAAGAACAAGTATAAATGACCCATGGGCATGGACAACAGGGCAGGGGTTGGCTGGGGCGCAGGGGACAAGGGAAAGCAACGGGGGAAATCAGGACAACTGGAATAGAAGAAAAATGAAAAAGATTTTTTTAAAAGTTAACTAAAGGAATTTTTAAAAGCACCAAGTGTCAATGCTTTATATAACTTTTTTAAAAAATTTACATAGGTACATATTTGACAATATGAATTCACACTTCAACAACCTTCGTGTGTCAGGATTTTTTAATATAATATTTTAATTTGACACTTGATTACTACTTCATAGTGTCATTTATTTTTACTGCATGTTAAATCTTTACTTTCCAGTTTTAAATTCTTGATTTGAATAGAATAAGTATAAGTGAAATGCGAATAGAAGGAAATGAGTATATGTATTAGGTGTCTGTCTTTTCTATCTTTCAAACTGAAACATTTATCTGGACAAGTAGATAGGAGGTGTACTATAAATAATCTAGTAATCTTGCAGTTTGAAAAATCAAATTTGTATATTTCTAGAGAGAGGATAATATATGATCAATATATAATGTGTTTATTTCTCTTGAGTGTTTTTCCTTGGCTTGTATGCTAAGAAAGAGTGATTCAACCCTGGCCAGGTAGTTCAGTTGGATAGAGCATCACCCAGACATGCCAACATTGTAGGTTTAATCCCCAGTCAGGGCACATACAAGAAGCAACCAATCAATGCATAAAAAAGTGGAACAACAAATTGATGTTTGTCTTTCAACCAATAATAAAAGAGTGATTCAGTTATCATACATTTTAGAGAAGTAATACTTTTGCATTCTGGATAGCTGGCTCTGGTTTTGCATTTCCAAGAGCAGTATGGACGAGTTTTTCCCTGATCGACAGTCCTATATGCTAGAGAAGGAAAACAGAATGAAAACCCCACCAACCCAGGCCAGGATGTTAAAGAAGATGAGTCTCAAAGGTAATGGCCATGTTAAGACATTCAGTTGGTGAAAATTATCCCAAAAGTCTTTCTGTTCGGTGATTTCCTGGGACCACACATTTTCACACAATGTCAAACAGTCAAAAAGGTATTTTCACATATTTGAGGGAGTAACCAATGGAATCTCTCTCTGAATTCCCACAACACTACTCATCCAGTTTAGAACCATGATCCTCCTGGCTCTTCCAGACTGGGCCTAGTCAGTCTAAGGAAGTATTTTGCAGGTAGTGTTCTGCTGACCCAAATGCTCTTTAAAAGCTGCATTGCTTTTTTTTTTTGAGCCTCTGCAGGGTTTAGAGGTTTAGATGCTGTCTGGAAGTAAGACAATCCCTATGGTACATCAATAAACAAAGAACAAATATACGGCAGCCCTGTGGGGTCTCTAAGAACACCATCTGACAAGGAGGTGCAGTCCTTGGTTAACACTGCACAGCCAACTCCTTCTTTGTGTGGATGTGGGTGATTTCTGATAAGTGTCCAATTGTATCTCGAAATAGGGGACATTGGGAGCAGTACAGGCTCCTATAGTAAGTGATTAATGTGTATTTTTCTGATCCTGACAGATTCCAAAAGAAGAGCAGATTGCTACCCATAAAACTAAGCAGCCTCAATGTGGAATTACTGGAAGGATCCTAAAGTCTTTGCAGAAATGCTGTGCTTAAACCAATGTTTCTCAAAAACCAGCTATTTTAAAGGGACCAGGGTCAATATAAATGAAATAAATGGAGGCTGAGATAAAATATGTCAGAAAATTTGCCGAAAGGTTATTTTAAGGTGGCATGTTAAAAACAATAATGGGCCATTAGGCTGTCTTGTTAAAGGCATTAGAGTCACAGGCTCAATGTATGAGTCACATGGGCAAGATTTTCCACTTTATGTAAAAAACTTCAATATTGGATTTCTGGTAAAAGTAAAATGTTACCATTTATGTGTATGTTATTATAAATATTTAAGTTCAATTGTAGGCAAAGGAGTAAGCAAAGTATACCTCAATACCTCTAGAAATGTACTATCAAAATATTATACATTATAATTAGTATTACAACATAGACTTGAATGTAATATTTTTCTTTATAACTAAATATGCATTTAAAAAATCTTTTGGCTTTCCATTTTACATGCAGGCACACTGCTTTTTGCAAGCAAGTACCCCTTTGTCAAAGGCATTAGTTGATTTCTTTTTATTTATCTGTTTTTGTTTTTTGTTGTCCTTGTACAGGGACCATGCTAATCTTCTCTGTACCATTGCAATTTTAGTACCTGTGCCGCAGAAGTAAGCACAGTTCATTTATTCTTAAAACAAAATTTTGAGCACCTCCAAAGACTAAGATAAGAAACTAGACAATTCAGGATTTAAATAATTTGTAAGAAATGATGTTCTCACCTTCTAATGTAGAATCAGTCAGGTGCTCGATGTGTGAGGTGAGCATGACTTTGTCTATTCTGTGCACTGCTGAGTCTCCAGGATCAACAACAAAATCAGTTACAGAAAATATCGAAGTATTTGTTTTAAAAGGATTTATACATTCTTATTTTTTCAAAAATTACCTGAATAATAAATTGTTGTAGTCCTTTCTGTTACCCATGATTTCAGAGCTTAAACAGTATTAATTCATTTTCTTAATTTAATTTTGCAATGCTTAATATTGAAAAAATCTTTCTCCTATAAAGGCTTTGTGGGTTGCTGGTGGTAAAGAAAAAATAATAATCTTAAAGGACATGAAAGTCTCTAGTGAATTTGTTTGTCTGGGAAACTTGTCCTTGATTTTTTCAAATTATTGACTTACTTGTTTTTTTTTATTTGTCTGCTTCTTTTTAGTTTTAGACTATTGGTAACATAGCCTCAACAATAAAAATACTACGTATGTGTATTTTTTACACATATATAGATAATTCCCATTTAGGTACAATGTTTTATGCTACCTACAGTAGTTAACTCACTTGCTTCTTCCTGATGGAAACGGAGGATCTTTAAATGGTTTTGGTTATTTTAATTAAATACTTTGCATCATAAATATACATGTTTATATAAACATATAGATAGGTTTATACTGCCACACATCGCCTATTTAACTACTTTCTGAATGTCTTGAATTGCCATTTTTCTAATCTTTAAAATTAATTTGAAAAAAAGTCTTTATTTTCCACCCAGCAGTGCTGAGGAGTTTAGCCAGGCACCGACACGGGAGCCCAGTGCTGGGACAGGGCAGAGCCCCAGCAGGCAAGCCAGACTGAGCAAACTCTGGGTCTCTGTAACACAAGTCAATGCCTTGAATGCGGTGGGAGAGGGGTGTTCGGAAAGGAAAAGGAAAAGGAAAGAATCGGGGTATAGCAGAAACTGTAGGTGCTAGAGCTTACAGATGCTTTGATCACAGGAAACCAGGAAACTCATACAAATGACAACGGTACGCGGAATAGATATGGAAAAGATAAAAAGACACAGAATCACAAGACACACTTCTCCACTTAGAAAATCCTGGGTGAGATTACTGAAAACAACTCTTGAGAGTGTTGTGCTGTAGTCCCACTGCCTGGATCACTGAACAGGACATTTTTCACTTCCAGTTTTTGTGCTTTGGCTGAGCTAGGAAGTCTCATGGTTTTGCTTTGCAACACATGCTTTTAGGAAAACCTGTTATTTCTGCTACTCTGTTCTGCCCTGTCTCTATAGAAGGCTGGCCTTGAGCAGAATTTAGGATTTCCATGTAGCAAGCAAATGCAGGGAAACAATACGATGTTATGTATCTGGAGCACTTGTGATGGCAGAGGGTCCTGGTGTTGGTGGCTGAGAGGGAGAGGGACCACTACCCAGCATTTCCCTCGTGCATACTTCGGGCAGCTTATAAATTGGCAATGACAGTGGGGAGGTGGGGAGAAACAAGGAAAAAAGATCCCCTTTCCCTGAGGGTGAAAAAATAATTCAAAAGAATCAAAAGTATCTGAGAAAACTTAGGTAGTAATTCCTATTCCAAACATACATAAGTCACAGGCAACCCTATTGCCTGGTGTTTAGGCACATTTTTGAGTTTAGCACAACAGGGAGAAGAAAATTGGAGGTTAGCGAATCCAGTGGGGCAAGAGGTGAAGAGGACTACATTTCAGTCAAGACAACAAGGAAAGTACAAAGAATAGAGTTTCTCTTTCATGTGCTTTGATCGTCTTTCCTGTTTTACCCTTAATGAATACTTTCTCAAAACTAAAAATAAAACACTGCATTCTATTAAGTTGCGCTCTTCTTCCTAGGGAATTCGAAATGGGTAAGTGTGTGTTTCTCATCTCTAAATAGGGATATATATTTTCATATGTATAGTTCACACATATATACATGCATATGTATAATATTCTTTTGCTGGGAAGCAGACAATGGGCAAGAGAAAAAGGAAAAGAAAGCCCACACTAGAGACCTCAAAACAAATGTTAGTTTCTTTACATTGGTTTTACATCTAGTTACTGGCACTGACCAAACTCAGTCTGGCAAATTGGATTTGCAGTGGTGGCGTAAAATATCCCATGTGCTATAAGAAGCTGGGGATTGAAAGACCCGTAGATGTTCCCTACCCTCCACCCAGCATTGGAGAGACAGTTCCTTGAACAGCCCCAAACAGTAGCCTCTGGAAGGTAATGAGCTGAGAAAGATGCTAAGGAAGAGAAAAACACTTCATGTCAAAATTATGGTACACTGTGATGCATGTTCAAGGTGAAAGTTGATCATTTGTTTTAGATAATGTGCCACAAGGTCTCATACTATTCTGACTGGAGAATAAAGACATAAAACATAAGAGATGTTATTTCAGATGCATTGATGTTTTGATTTGATTGCTCTAGCTTGCTTATGCTGTATACTTTTAAAGGCCACATGCATGCCCTCATAGTGCGTGAGCACACATTACTCGGGGCTGTGATATCCTATCTGGGTGCCAAGGATGGCTTTCTTACCTGAGCATGAAACCTTTGCCCTAGTGGAATGACAGTAATATATACATGGTCAGCAACTGTACTCATTACCAGTAAACTCTCTCTAACCATATGATTTAAATAATCATATTAATAAATACATGATACTCGTACGTACAAGTCACCTTTTCTCCCCCACTGATGGCTTTGATTACTTTGACAGACTAAGATACGTTAATGATACAAATTAGGAGAAAGAAGAATTAAAAGGGTGTTTAACTCTGATGCCAGGCTGTCAATTTTCTATAGTGCTACCAACTTACAGATAGATGATTAAAATTGTTTCGTTTAGGAATTTTGAATATTTTAAAAATTGAATGGGTTTCTGGGGGAGGAAAAAAGAAAGAAAAATCTGTGCTTAGCTAATTAGACATCCCATTTGATTTAACAATAGAACAGAATTATTCTTTGAGCATTGTGATCATCCTACGTTACTATAAGAGCCTACGTTTTGCTCTTATAAAATGTATTTGTAAAATTTTGCTCAGTGTGTTTGTCTAATTCCTTATAGTTGATATTATTTATACATTTTCTTTAGATACAGATTTATAGAGAGAAATGACTCTTTAATTTGTTTCTAAAAGCTATCATTTCCAAAACATGATGCTAGATACTGTGGGTAAGTCCCAGAAACATAAATATGGTTCTTTTCTCTGAGGGGCTAAAGTCTAGCAGGAAAAAAATGGCTCACAAACAGCCATGATTTTTAGAATCCTGTGAGTGACATAATAGTATAAACAAAGTACTTTGCACAGAGGTAATATGGAGCTTGGATTTTTCAATCAGAGTCATTAAGCCTTGATTTGATCACTGTATAACTACATACATCTTCATAAATTTACTTAATTTATTTGGGTTTCCATTACATTACCTTAAGTATGAGGAAAATAATACCTGTCTCTCAGATGTGGGTGACTATTAATTGAGCTAATACAGGTGAGACATTAAGAACAGACTGGTATATACTCAGTGCTTTCATGATACTCAGGGGTTACCCTACAGATCAAATGTATCCCTCTGGTTTTCTCAGTTTTCTTCTTTGTCCTGTCTTCTAGACTATAAACCATTTCAGGTCAGAGGTTATACCTTATTTACTTTTATATTACCACTGATTCAATAAGATTTGAATAAATGTGTATTAAATGAATAAAGGGATGGATGAATGTTTGATAATCAGTTGATTAAACAGTATTTAATCGTTTACAGACTCAAGCAAGATTTGTATCCTCATTTCCATGGGATGGTCATCTTTGTCTGAAGATGTAATATTAGAAAGCACATGTTGGAAGCATAAGAAATCAGAACCCTTATCTCAACTTGTGTAAGATGAACTAGTTTTAGGGTCAATGTATGTGGCAGCACATCACTCTCATATTCTAATGTGACAAATGTTCAACAAATAAAAACACTGAACACAATCAATAATAACAATCTCCAGTTCCTAAGTAAATGAGCACTCTTCAGTGTGTATAGCTGAATGAGCATGGGGTAATGTAAAAAACCCCATGCAGGATTTTGTATCTTCAAACTCAGTCCCATCACAAAATTCCATGACCCTGGACAAGTGTAAAATTCTGAGTCATTTCATTTACTTTTCTTTATAGCCGACTTTTCGATGAATGTGTTTGCTTACTATTTTAGCACAGTTAGAGGACTATTAAAGTAGGTGGGGAGAGAACTTGAAAGAAATGATGGTATTTGTAGGCCAAATGAAATTCTTGTTTTTGTGTGATTTTTTATTAACTGTAAGCCTACTTATGTCAGCAATCCAAAATAATAATTTGGATATTTTGAATCATTTGGATATCATGAGAAATATAATAGAACTAGAGCTAAAATTTGGTTCTATAGCTGGATAAGTTGCAGAACAGTATGTTTTATGAAAATATTGCACTCTGAGAGAATGAATTAACAATTACTTATTAAGCATTCAAATAGCATGAAATAATGTATATATTTATTTACTTCAGTTTATAGTTTACGAGGCATATTTACACATATGATCTCATTGTTTCTCACCACTTTGCAGAAAGTTCAATGCATTCAATATCTTTGTTTAGCTTCCAGAGCTCCTCCCCACCCTTCTTCATCTTTTTTTCTGCCTCACTAGACTGACCTCTGTGGACTAAATGAATAGACAGCTCCTCCCTGACAACGGATTGGCAGGAGACAGGAGAGAGAGTGAAGTTAGTATTCTTTATCTCCATAATGTCTTTTTATGATGTTAGTGCCAATTGGCTAGAGTCTAATTTGTGTAGACTTTTCTCTCTTTCCAAGTTCTTCACACCTACACTATTCTTTGCAATTTCCCCAAACCTCTCTCACATAGATGTGATCACCCTATTTTTAAAGTAAACTCTGATCAAGTTATCCAGATTGAGTGAGACCTGTTCTATGTTTTGTAAACATATTTCTTGAAAGTGTCCACAAAAAAGAGGACTAGACCTGGCTGGCGTTGGTCAGTGGATTGAGTGGCAGCCTGCACATCAAAGGGTCACTGGTTCGATTCCCAGTCAGGGTACATGCGTGGGTTGTTGGCCAGGTCACCAGCAGGGGATGACGTGAGAGGTAACCACACATGGATGTTTCTCTCCCTCTCTGTCTGCTTTCCTTCCCTGCTCTCTAAAAATAAATAAATAAAATCTTTAAAAAAAGAAAAGAGGACTAGACCCCTGCAACATACATCCTCTATACATGCTCCTGAGTTTCCTTTCCTATCAATTAAGCATATTTTAATACTCAGTATGTATATTCTGAGAAATACATTAAACATTCTGAGAAGTGTAAGGAAATCAATAAAAAATACCTGCTCTCATACATCTCCAAAGTTAGTACAATATACATATGCAGCAGCCATATTTATGCTAGAAAGAACCCAAAAGTGCCAGGTTTGAAGTGTAAAAATCTACCTGAGTTGAATTCCAGGGTCTGTCACTTACTAAATGAGTGACTTAAGTAAAAGACTTACTGTTCTGAAATGTAGATTTTTTCCTTATTATAAAATAGAATTACTTGCCCTAACTACATCATATAAGGTGGGTATTTAAAAAGCACTCTTAAATAGTGTGTGTGTGCATGTATGTGTACATATTAACTATGTCATACTTTTTTAAGATGGGAAGATGCTGTCACCATGAGAATATGTAATGATAAAAACTTTCAGAGAAATGAGACTAATACACATTAAACAACAATTAGTAGTGTCCAATTCTATGTCAGGTATGAGCATTAACATTTCAGTGGATGAAGTGTGATTGAAAACATGTTTCTAAAGTAAAGATGAATGCAAGATTAGTTTTATGGACTGGGGATAAAATTTCATTACGTTTTCAGAATCAAATGTATTTTAGGAAATTCTTAAATTCTACCTTTCCAGAAACTGAAAAATTAAGTAAGTTTTTCAGCTTCTTGGGTCTACTAAATGAGAATTTAAAATATTCTGTTTAGATATCAAAGGCATCCTTTAAGCTCTTTGTGTTGCTGCTGGCAAAGCCCTCATTAGATGGAATTTTAAATACCTTCTGATGAGGACAGTCCCTCGAGAGGAACTGATTTAGGAAAAAATAAGCCCAACTATTCTCACGCATACTTATTCAATGTTATAGATTATTGATGCTATTAAGAACCATTTTACACTTAAAAATAGATAATGAAAACAGCATTCTTCAGGATATACATATATACCACTCTGACATGATGATGCTGATGTTCGTGATAAAGGTAATGATAAAAGGTAAGAGGAGGGCAATGTCAATAATAATGACAATAATTCATGTCCAGTGAGTTCTTACTCTCAACATATATCATGGTAACTGTGTTACCTTATTTAATAATCTCAATAACCCACAATATGACGCCAGGATGTATAATGTAAATTACCATAATTTTGAAAATGAGGAAATGAAGGTATATAAAATTATTTTTCAGTTATGTAGCTAATAAAGCTTGTGCCAGATTTTAAATGCAGAATTCTCTCTCAAGGATTACAGTAGACATTACAGTTATTTTATTTCCTTATGGCAAAATCTAGTCCTCATATCTTTTATAGCACCTAACTCCAGGATTCCTGTAAGCCAATCGTTAAATGTAATTTTTCTGACCAAAAGGATATAACACTTAATTCAAAATGGT
>PVKM010048324.1:0-11220 GCA_004027735.1 Carollia perspicillata
AGATGTGGAATTGATGCATCAAAAAGTATCGATAATTTAATTTTAAAATGTGTCAGGTTACTGTTCAAATTTTTTGTAGTACTTTTAAATTCCATCAACAAGTTGTGAGCCTTCTCCCTTTCGTCCCTAAAAGAAAGTGATCTCACATTTTGAAAACAAATGTGTATAAAATGCTATCTCATTGTTACTTAAATTTTATTCCTATACACTACCAGTGAATTTGAGCATAATCTCATATGTATTTGTTTTTTAAATTTATTAATTAAATTCTTTGCTCAATTTTTAATTGTAACTTTTTTGTTTTTCAGTTTGGGAAAATTCTCTGTAAAATACAGATATTAACTTTTATCTCCCACCTATATTAAAATATCTTTTTCTTCTATATAATTTATATTGATTTGTTTATAGCATATTTTGCTATGTAAAAATATACTTAAATTACTATATTAAAATATGTTTATTTTTCACTTGTGGATTTTAAAATCTCCAGGTTTAGTTAGAAATATCTTCCAAACTCTTGTATTGAACATTTGTTAATTAAATTCACTTATTAAACATTTATTTTTTAATTTAATTTAATTTTAAATTGAGGTATAATTAACCTATAACATTATATTAGTTTTAGGTATACAGTGTAATAATTAAATATTTGTACATATTGTGAAATAATCTCCATAAGTCTAGTTAACACTTATCACTATATGTAGTTACAAATTTTTTCTTGGGATGATCTTTTAAGATCTACTCTTCCAGCAACTTTTAAACATACAATATAGTCTTGGTTTTTTGTTTTTGTTTTTTAAAGATTTTATTTATTTATCTTTAGAGGGGAAGGGAAGGAGAGAGGGAGAGAAATATCAATGTATGGTTGCCTCTCGTACGTTCCCTGCTGGGAACTGGCCTGCAACCCAGGCATGTGCCCTGACTCGGAATCAAACCGCAATGCTTTGGTTCACAGGCCCGCGCTCAATCCACTGAGCTACACCAGCCAGGGAATATTTAGTCTTGTTAACTGCAGCCACCAGGCTGTATATTACCTCCCCTGACTTATTTATTTTATAACTGCAGGTTTTTACCTTAAGCAACTTAAGCCATTTCACCTATCCTTCACCCCCTGCATCTGGCAACCACCAGAATGAGAGCCTATGTGTTTGTTTTTTAGATTCTATATGGGCGAGATCATTTTTCTTAATGTAGGTATTCATTGCTATAAATTTGCCTCTTAGAACTGCTTTTACTAAATCTCATAGGTTTAGGTATGTTGTGTTTTCATTTTCAGTTGTTTCAAGATTTTTAAAATTTCCTTTTGATTTCATTTTAGACCCACTGGTTTTCGGGGATGTGTTGTTTAATTTCCACATATACATAAAATTGCCAGTTTTTTGCCAGTTATTTATTTCTAGTTTTGTATTGTTGTGGTCAGAAAAGATACTGCATATGATTTCAGTCTTAAAATCTTCAAAGACTTATTTTGTGGCCTAATGTATGATCTATCCTTAAGAATGTTCCATGTGCACTTGAGAATAATGTGCATTCTGCTGCCATTAGATGGAATGTTCTGAATATATTTGTTATTTCCATTTGGCCTAAAGCATAGTTTAAATTCAATATTTCTGTATTGATTTTTATGTCTAGATGATCTATCCCTTGACAAAAGTGAGGTATTGAAGTCCCCTACTGTTACTCCAGTGTTTTCCATGACTTCCTTCAGATCTGTTAGCATTTGCATTGTGTGTTATGTGCTCTGATGTTGGGTGCTTGTATGCTTGTAACTGTTATTTCTTCTTGATGAATTGAACCCTTTATCATTATATAATGACCTTCTTTGTCTCTTACTACAGTATTTTTTAATTTAAAGTCCATTTTGTCTGATATGAATGTAGCTACCCCTGCTTTCTCTTTTCTTCTGTTTCCCATTTCCATGGAATATATATTTCCATCTCTTCAATTTGAACTTGTGTGTGTTCTCAAAGGCAGTGTAAATGTCTTGGAGGCAGTGTACAGTTGGGTATTATTATTATTTTAATCCATTCAGCCACTTTATGTCTTTTGAATGGGGAATGTAATCCATTTACATTTAAAGTAATTATTGATAGGTAAGGACTTACTATTGCCATCTTACTAATTTTTTTCTGGCTGTTTTACACATCATTTGTTCCTTTACTCCTCTCTTGCTATCTTCCTTTATGAATTGATGGTTTCCTATAATGGTATAGTGGTGGACTTTGATTCCTTTTTTTTTTGGTCTTGGTGTATCTACTATAGTTTTTTTGTTATTGTCCTGTGGTTACCCTATGGCTTACTTGAAACATCTTATAAATATGATGACAACTTAACTTTGATCACATACACAGATTCTACTCTCTTCCCTATTTTATGTTTTGGTTGTTACAACTTATACCTTTTATTTATTGCATATTCATTAAAAATTATTGTAGCTACAGCTGTTTCAATACTTTTGTCCTTATCCCTTATATTAGAGTTAAGTGGTTATCACACCACTACATTATATTATTAGAGTATTCTGAGTCTGGCTATATACTTACCTTTACCAATGTATATTGTATATTTTCCTATGTTTTAATTTTTCCAGTTAGCATCCTTTCATTTCAAGTTGAAGAACTCCTTTCAGCATTTCTTGTGTAGCAGATCTACTGGTGAGCAACTCCCTCAGCTTCTGTTTATTTGGGAAAGTCTTTATATTGCCTTCATTTCTGGACAACTTTGCAGGGTAAAATATTCTTGGTTGGCAGTTTTTTTCTCTTTCAGCTTTTTGAATATATGAGTCTACTCTCTCCTGGCTTACAATATTTCTGTAAAAATGTCACAGATATCCTATGGGGGGTTCTTTTGTATGCAAAAATATTTTTCTATTATTGCTTAAAAATTATTTTTTGTCTTGAATTATAAAATTTTATTATAATTTGTCTTGAAGATGACTGTTTTGCATTGAAATTTGCCTAAAAGCATAAATATTTGAGCATTTGAATTACTGTTTTTGAATGAATGGATTTAATAGCTATGAAAAAGTAACTTACGTTCTCTCAGGTATGATTAAAATATTACATTCAATCTTTAACCTCTAGGAAAGAAAAACACAAATCCCAGTGTTCTATGAAATGTTAAAAAAAAATCTCACTTCAATGTCCTACTTCATTAACTGGTGTCATTTAACTAGTGATATGGCAACCATGTTGCAGTTGAAATTTTAAGATTTCCATTCTGTTCTTGAGAGGAACAGTATACAAGTGCACCCTACTTTTGCTAAAAATTGTTTATAAATTGAAATTTATAAATTCAAAAGCAGAGCTGGAAACCTAAAGAGTTTTTTTAAAGGAAAGTTTGTTTTTGCAATGTGTCTTATGTTTTGTAAACATAAAGAAATACCAAATCAAAGCCCTGACTGGGTAGCTCAGTTGATTAGAGCTGATAGTTGATTGTTTTGATATACCAAGGTTGCAGGTTTGATCCCTGCAACCAAGTGACCAAGAGATAGTGACCAAGGTGCCAGGAGAGGCTCCCAGCCTCACAGGAGAGGTCATGGTTGCGGGTTTGATCAGGGCACATACAAGAATCATCCAATGAATGCATTAATAAATGGAACAACAAACCGATGAGTTACACACACTCTCTCTCTCTCAAATCAATAAATTTTTAAAAAATTTAAAAAGAAATAATAAAGCAAGATTCATTGCTTGGACTTCCAAGATCGTGTACTGACCTAGCTTATAGAGGCCATATTAGTCTTACCTATAAAAAATATAGTTCTTAGCAGATGTTTTTTTCAAATACAAAATTATAAGCATTTAACCATGATAAAATTTTGTTATTACTGGATAAATAATACACACCATAGACAATTATATACTTTTCTACCCACGAATAATGCATTTGCTGACTTCCCAACCAATATGCTGCTATTGTCACTTATTTTAATATTTATATATATATCATCCTACCAGACATTATAATAATTTTATGCAGTCATTATGTATTTATTTATTTATTTTTCTTCTTTTTTATTTTTAAATATTTTTATTGATTATGCCATTATAGTTGTCCCATTTCCCCCCTTCATTCCCCTCTACCCTACACACCCCCTCCCACCCACACTCACCCCCTTTAGTTCATGTTCATGTGTTGTAAGTTCTTTAGCTTCTACATTTCCCACACTACCCTTGCCCTCTCCCTGTCTATTTTCTCCCCACTGTCTATGCTACTTATTCTCTGTACCTTCTCCCCCTGCCCCGCCTCTTCCCACTCCCCTGTTGCTAACCTTCCATGCAATCTCCATTTCTGTGGCTACACTCCTGTTTTAGGTGACCACTTATTCTGCTTTTGTTTTAGGTGTGGATATTAATAACTGTGAGTTTGCTGTCCTCTCACTGTTCATATTTTGTATCTTCTTTTTCTTAGATAAGCCCCTTTGACATTTCATATAATAAGGGCTTGGTGATGATGAACTCCTTGACCTTGACCTTATCTGAGAAGCACTTTATCTGCCCTTCCATTCTATATGAAAGCTTTGCTGGATAAAGCAATCTTGGATGTAGGTCCTTGCCTTTCATGACTTTAAATACTTCTTTCCAGCCCCTTCTTGCCTGTAAAGTCCCTTTTGAGAAATCAGCTGACAGTCTGATGGGAACTCCTTTGTAGGTAACTGTTCCCTTATCTCTTGCTGCTTCTAGAATTCTCTCCTTCATTTTAATCTTCGCTAAAGTAATGATGATGTACCTTGGTGTGTTCCTCCTTGGAATCACCTTCTTTGGGACTCTCTGAGCTTCCTGGACTTCCTGGAAGTCTATTTCCTTTGCCAGATTGGGGAAGTTCTCCTTTATCATGTGTTCAAATAAGTTTTCCACTTGTTGCTCTTCCTCTTCCCCTTCTGGTACTCCTATAATTCGGATATTGGAATGTTTAAAGGTGCCCTGGAGGTTCCTAAGCCTCTCCCCATTTTTTTGAATTCTTGTTTCTTCATTCTTTTCTGTTCATTTGTTTCTTTCTTCCTTCTGGTCCACTCCATTGATTTGAGTCCCAGTTTTCTTCCCATCACTACTGGTTCCCTGTGCATTTTCCTTCATTTCACTTACTGTAGCCTTCATTTTTTCATCTAATTTGCGACCAAAGTCAACCAATTCTGTGAGCATCCTGATCACCAGTGCTTTGAACTGTGCATCTGATAGGTCGGCTATCTCTTGCTTGCTTAAAAGTATTGGCTCTGGGGCTCTGAGCTTTTCTCCTGTTTGAGTCATTTTTGGTCAGGTGGTGCCTGTTACATATGGGTGGTGGAGCCTTAGGTGTTTACCAGGGTGGGGCAACCTAGTCACCGGGTTGTGACACTGTCTGTGGGAGCGGGGTCAGAGAGGGAACAATGGGCCTGTTCTGTGCTCTCTCGGATTTGCATTCCCTCTGCTGCCTCCCACAAGCAAACTGGGCCCCCCTGGTGCTGGTTCCCAGGTGGGCAGGCCTATAAATGCTCCAGGATCCTGCAAGTCTCCCCAACGACCTCTCCCGTGAGGCTGGAAGCCTCTCCTGGCACCTTTTCAATCGGTGTTTTTAGGCTTTATTTCCTGTCGCTGGGGCCCTGGGTCATGCAGTCCATCTCACTGCCCGCTCTTGCCTAGTTTATCTGCACGCAAATGTGTATCTGCTGTCAGCCAACTGCCCTGTGTACCCTGCGTGCTCTGCTCATCTCCTCCCTGCATCTGGGTTATACAAGCTCTACACCACCTATGCTCCCTGGCGCTCCCGAATCTGGCAGCCACTGCGTTTTCCTGCCGCGTTTCCTTTCCCCCGACCCCTGACTCCGCCCCTCTTACCCATCTGGTTGAATGGTTGTCAGACTTCCATAGTTCAATTTTCTGTGTTATTGTTTGTAAATATTTGTTATTTACAATTGTTTGTAAATATTTGTTATTTGGTTGTGAGAGGAGGTACAGTGTTTCCACCTATGCCTCCATCTTGGGCAGAAGTGTAGTCATTATTTATTAGTGAGCCAATATTGATACATTGTTATTACAGAAAATCCAAAACTTATTTGCATTCCCTCAGTTTTTACCTAGTGTCCTTTAATTGTCATGATCCCATCCAGGATGCCATAATACATTTAGTTGTTTTATGCTCTTAGGAGCATCTTGGCTGGTGTTTTTCTCATGATTAGGCTAGAATTTTGGGCTTTGGGGAGGAAAACCACAGAGGTAAAGTGCCATTACTATCATGTCATATCACCCTATCAGCAGGACTTACTACTGTTGTTGTTAACTTTGATCATTTGACCGAGGTAGTGGTTGCTAGGTTTCTCCACTATAAAGTTATTCTTTTTTCCCCTTTCCACCCTGTGCTCTTTGGAAAGAAGTCAGTAAGCACAGCCCACAATTAAGACATGGAATAGCTACATAAGTGCAGAATAGCTGCATAAATCATTAGAATTCTTTTTCATTGGAGTTCTATCTCCTCTTTTCCATTAATTTTGTTATTTCATTATTTATTTTGTGGGCATTTATTTTTTCATTCTGTTGAACATCCTTATAATCATTACTCTAAATGCTATATCTGATAAATTGCTTGCCTTCATTCCATTTAGTTCTTCTGGAGAATTCTCTTGTTTTTTCATTTGGGGCCTGTTTCTTTGTCTTCCCATTTTGGTTGCCTCTTTGTGTTTGTTTCTATGTGTTAGGTAGATCTGTAAAGATTCCGGCGCACATACGTCAAAAACTGCCTGTGACTGGCCCTGGACAACCTGTTTGGGGTTATCAGGGATCCACAGCTTGTGTCTCCTTCTGTCGGACTTGCATGTGTGCAGAAAGAAACCAAGCTGTGCACTAAGGCCAGCTTTTACCAGCACTGGGCCCAGGGCAAGGTCAGCTAAAGTCGCAAAGTCCCCTAGAGATATGCCTTTGCCTGCAGGCTTTCTGTTAGCTTTAATCAGTGAAAGTGCCTCCAGTGGTACTCCTCAGCAGCCCAGCTTAAGCTCCACAGGTTGGGGTGAGAGGGATTCCTGTGGGTGGGGCCATTGCTTCCCCCGGGGCTGATGCTGCATGGAGAGGGGTGCTGTGCTGGAGAAAGATGGCTTCTGCAGTATGGGAAATGACTGGTGGCTGACCCTTCAGCTCACTCCCCAGAGCCACTGACCCCATATTATTTAGCTCTAGTCTGCTCTGCCCTCTCTCTGCTGGAGCCCAGGGTAAGTGGCTATAAATGAAATTTTGTGTGTTGATCCTTTAAGAGGTTCTTTGCCTCTCTAGCTGTCTCTCCCTAGTGGACAGAAACCCAACTGCTTTGACACCTGGATGTTATTAGAGTTCCTTTCCTTGTTCTGGTGCTCTAGGCTTGGAGTCCAGCTTGGGTTTAGACCCCATACTTGTCAGGGGGGATCCCCCAGATGCTGAAATACCCTTTTGGGTAACTTTAGCTGCTGTCTGGGGGAGCCCAGCTGGTCCTCTTCCACCTCCATACTTTCTACCAGTCTTGATGTGGTTTCTTCCATAAGTTCTTGGCTATAAAACTTCTTTCCAGCTAATGTTCAGTTGATTATTCAGGATGATTTTTCTATCATTTAGTTGTAATTCCAGTTTGGTCTTAGGAGGGTAGTTTCCACCTATCCTACTGCCATCTTGGATCTCTCCTGGACATTTATTTTATACTTTGAGTTGTAATGCAATTTTGCTCAAGTAATTCCAGCTTTGGCCATTAGGAGCTCTTTCATTTGGCTCCTTGTGTTCCTTTGATAGAACACCATTATTGTGAGCTTGTTTTTTTTGTGCTTTTTTTTAAAAAAAAAAAACCCTAATTTTCTGGTACTACAAGATCCTCCAAGCTTTTTAAAAAATATTTTCTGCCCCAGTCCTAGGGTCATCCATTTATCCAAGAATCCCTGGTTTCTTTTATTGGATAATGGTATTAGAAGTCCAGTTCTGAGTGCTAGGTATGCTCACAGCTCCTATAGTGACATTGCTTCCAGTCTTTCTCATCTGACAGAGCAGGGACATATATGTGTATACACTAACCTGTGTATGTATAGATATCTACAAATAGTCTACAGTATGCATACAAATAAAATACAGATAATGTAAACATCTGTTTCTATATTAAGCTAAATATGAGTTTATACTAGTGTCTCTAATCTGTTAACATGTAGATTGTTCTAACTTTCTCTTATTGCTTACCTGTAAACTCCCTCTCCAACTGGGAGAAACCTGTTCCAATTATCTGCCATTTACTCACTTAATTGTTCAGTTCCCATGTGTATGTATAATAAATTCAGAATTGTTAACCTGTATCCTGTGGACCACAACTTTACCAGCCAAAGAACAGTGCTTATGTATAGTTTCTTCTGCTTTCAGTCTTACAGACTTCGATCATTTCCAAAGTCAGTTGGGTCAGCACCTTTTTCCTCCACTCTCTTCAATGAGGTTTTTTTTCATACATATGCAACATGATTGGGTTGTTTTGGTTCTTCACTGTTTTTTTAAAAAATTCTTTTGTTTTGCCATGTTTTATTCTGGGTATTTTCTTCTGACCTATATTCCAGTTCATTAACTCTCTCTTCTACTAGGTTTGCTATACTATTAAAAACCATTGGATTCTTCATTTTGATTAGTATACTTTCTAGTTATATACTTTTCAACTTGGTTCTTTTTAGTAGTTTTCAGTTTCTTTTCAAAACTTTCAGTTAGCCCTGTTATTTTCTTGAACATATTAAATATATCCTGTGTCTCATGACTTTATTATTTGAATCCCATGTGAGTTTGCTTACATTGTTTTCTTTTACTTTGTTTGTGATTTCTTTGTCTTACTTCTTCTTATGCTTGGTTGAATTTTGATTGAATTCCAGAAATTGTATTTGAAAAAAAGTCAGGTAAAATGAGGTCTAAGATGGTCTTCTTTGAGAGAGAGTGTATTTTTGCTTCCAGCAGGGCCATAGCACCAATTAGGGCCATTAGAAATCCCAGAAACCTTAACCTAAATTTAAGGACTGAGATAATTTGAAGCAGGACTTCTGCTATTATAAAGATTTATTTATTTATGGTGTATTGCCCTTTTGTGGGTATCCACACCAAAGCATGGGGAATTTCCAGGGTTCTCCTTCCAGGAGTACTCTGGATTCCAGTTTTTGTCTTTCTAACTCAGCACTCTCAAAATCTCTGCTCAGCTTCTCAGTCACCTGTTTTGTTACTGTCTGTTGTCAAATGACTTATGTACAAGAGATAGTTGGCTCAAATGATCCATAAGACCCTTAAGTGCACAGCACTGAGTTGTTCCTAGAAGTAGTTCCCACTTATTTGTATTTTAGTTTTAAGATTAAAGTATACATAGGAAACACTGTGAGCCAGTTGTGTAGTGGAGAGCTACATTTCATGGCATAGACAAATACCGAATAGAAGAATCTATGGTAAGCTGGTACTGATACAACATAAAGCTTTTGGGACAACTGTAATTGAACAACAATTAAAAAAGAATAAGCACAAATTGTGTACATAAAGGAGAAATTAGTGAGGTTTGCTGTCTTTACCATGGAATTGAAATCACTGACTCCCTGCCCCCAGTGTCAGATATACTCTTTGGTCAGATAGATATGTGACCCAACCTAACTGAATTTTAATTAAAAAACATTTAATAAGTTAAGTGTGTTTTTGTTTGGTGTTGGAGAGATATATCTATTTTTAAGATATCTTTCCCCATGGGCCTTTAGAATTGGACCCAATTTTTGGTTCCTCATCTTCCCTTTTCAGATTTTCCAGGAGCCTTGGTGTGGTTAGAATTCTAGCCTTAACTGTGTGTATTTTTAACTAGGTGACATTGTGAGCTTCAGATTGTATATTAGTAAAGTGAGTGGAATGTAGAAATGAATGTGAAAGCTCATTGAAGGCTGAAAATTTGCATGTTGAATTATGCATTATTAGTATTTTGGGGAGATGTGCCATCAGATTGTGAGCCATAGAGATAATGATAAGATTAAAAAGATCTGGATATGGGAAGGTAATGATGATACTCTGTTAAAAGCTGACCGAGACCCTCAAAACTCCAAAATGTGATTTTTTTATTTATTCATTTTAGTATTTATTCATCCATTTTTTTTACAATAATTACTGAGTATCTTAAATGGGCATGGCACTGTGCTGGATGCTGGGGATTAGAGAGAAAATATGCACATAGTCTTTGTCCTTGTACAGCTTAGTGAGATAAAAATAATCAAACAATCAACCGAACAAGTGTAAATTTCTTTCAAAGTCATACTTTGAAGGTAAGGACAATGTTATTATGACAGCACGTAAGAAGGGGATAAAGTGTTTGACTTGTTGAGTGAAGTGAAGGAAAACATTCTCAAGAAAGTGATGTTTGCTGTGGGACTTGAAATATAGGAATTAGCAGGAGAAGGAAGTACATGGAGGAGGAAGTAAGAGTATTTCAGGCCAAAGACTACCATCTGCAAAAGTCCTTGGACAAGAGGAAGGAAGACATGTTCAAAGACCTTAAAGAAGATTAGAATGTCTGGAAGGCAGGGAGCAAAGAGGAAGCGGGCCTCAGATGGGGTTGAGACATGCAAGCTCCAGACTGCGAGGCCATGGTAAAGGTTCTGGCCTTCATCCCTAGGGCAGTGGAGAAGCCATTGAAGGGATGATGTAATGATGAGGATACTGTATCCCAGGGATCAAGTGATACTTAGGCAGAGTTGGTCTTCATCAGGCTTCATATCAGCTAGTTGGATCCTTAATTTTATAACATTATGTTTACAGAGAAGAGTAATTTAAGGGGAACTCTTCAATACAAAAAGGGATTTATAAATTCATGCCTAGAGTGCATTATCAAAAAAGTTCTGAATATTAATTCCAGATAGCATTAAAAAAATCACTAGACTGTGTTCATTTACCCAATGAATAAATGGTGCCTATTATGTAGAAGTCATTAGGATAAAAATAAGCCAAACTGGACTTTAAGTTACATCTACTAAATACTCATTTAAAAAACAAAGAAAACTTCCGGCCAAGATGGAGGCATAGGTAGACATACTGTGCCTCCTCGCACAACCAAAATAAGGACAACAATTTAGAAGCAAAATAACAACCAGAACTGACAGAAAATGAAACTGTGTGGAAGTCCGACAACCAAGGAGTTAAAATAGACATATTCATCCACACCGGTAGGAGGGGTGGAGTCGGGTAGCTGGGTGGAGAGGGGTCATGGCAAAAAAAAGCCGTGGCACCGGGCACACAATGCAGC
>PVKM010048325.1:0-11227 GCA_004027735.1 Carollia perspicillata
TATAGAATAGTTTAGGTGGCTGATGTGGGGAAGGCGGGGCTGCTGGTACCGCTCTATGCCTCCTAATCAAACTCCTGCCTCCAGAAGAGTCCCTACCTGGAGGATATTACTGGGGAGTGATAGTCAGTTCATAGGCTACCGCTCACGGCCTGGTGGAAAACGATTTTGTAATTATGGAGAGAGTAAGAGGGAGCGCTGATGGGTATGCTGAGAGAAGGAAAGGCTCCGTGGGCAGGGACTGGAGGTTCGGTAAGGATGGGTTTTCTCTTGGTCCTCTTGGCAGTCTTGACAAGTGTCAAGTTGCTACACCTGAAAGTCATGATGTAGGAGTGATCGCTCCTTAGAAAATAGCCAACTGTCTTGTTTGTCTTAAAACCATTCACTGTTAAGATTGCAATTTAGTTGGGTTATTTTATGGAACCTTTTCAGAAGACAAGTTTCAACAGTGTAATAAAATTGAAATGGGACCTAGGAAACAATAAACCCTATTGTTGAACTGTGTTGGAAGTTTTGTGGGCTTGTGAAGGTTGTCCTTTGTGAGACAATGAAATGCTATGCAACCCAGCTGGAAATGTCCTCTGAATACGTTTCTAGTACCCTGAGGAGTGACAGCTCACACACCTTGCCAAATTCAATACAGACGATGGGAACACAAAAATTAGCTGCTCAGAAACAATGGAGAGGCAGGGACTTGGGGAAAATGCAGGCATGCCTTAATCCTACATACACAAGGCCACAATGGGTAGGGACATTATTACAAAATTTTGACAGCCTGCAGCACAAAGCCCGTTAACACATGTAACTCACAAATGGATTCATTAGAATATTGCCTATGTTTGAGTTGTTTACGAAGACGATTGTATTTGCTATATTGCATTGAATTCTCCCTTTAACGATTAGACGTTTTGAACAGGAAAACTATTTCTCTCTGAAAAGCTGATCTGCATCGCTCTTCTATCACCTGAAGGGACCACGACCACTTTACACTGAGGCCCCTGTTCCGATGCTGCCCCTTCTGCCCACAGGAACACAATAATAGGCTTTACCATCCAGAAAGTTCTACCACAAATGCATAGTTGTCCTTAAATAAATATTATCCTAAAACAGGTGTAAAAATTCTAATTGAGATGCTAGACATCCTTGTAGACAAGTAGGGGGTACAGGGAAGCAATGATGCCTCTCAAAGATGGCATTATTTTGTGCTAAAGAAAATGGAATGGAACTTCTTGTACAGGGTCAGGAACTGGGAAAGCAGTGTCACCCATGACACAGGGATGAATCCCATGCCTATGTGGGAACAAGTTCTGGGCTGTGGTTGGGACAATAGTGCACAGCAAAGAAAAACCCATAGCCTGTGCGATGTCCCAAAATCTAATTCAGAAATAAATGTTGAATGGTGGCCCATAGTCATAAGATGTAGTCATAGCAGCACAATTCATATTAGCCAAGTGCTGGAAGCAACCTAGGTGCCCATCAGTAAATGAGTGGATCAAAACACTATGGTACATTTATACAATGAAATACTATGCAGCAGAAAGGAAGAAGGAGCTCCTACCCTTTGCAACAGTGTGGATGGAACTGGAAAGCATTATGCTAAGTGAAATAAGTCAGGCGGTGAAAGACAGATACCACACAATCTCACCTGTAAGTGGAACCTAATCAACAAAACAAACAAGCAAGCAAAATACAACCAAATATTGAAATTAGAACAAATCGGCAGTAACTGGAGTGGGGGAGAGGGGATAATAGGGGGAAGGGCCATCAAGGAACATGCATAAAGGACCCATGGACAAAGCCAAAGGGGGTGGGTTCGAGGGTGGGAGGTGGGGATGGGGGGCGTGGTGGAGTGAAAATGGAGAAACTACTTGGACAACAATAAAAAATAAAAATAAAGAAATAAATACAATGTAGTCATATTCACCCTAGCAAACTTAAAAGCAAATCTTGAAATGGTCAAGGAAATCTAAACAGTATAACTTGATCAGCAAAACAAGTCCTGACACTATACAGGAATAAAATAAAATTCAATATTAAGCAACACAATTTTGCAATTTTTCAGCATCCATTAATTAAATACCAAGCATGCAAAAAAGAAAGAAAACATGGAACAAGTATCTGTATACAAAATTAATAGCAGCTTTGTTTATAGTAACAAAACAGTGAAAACAGCCCAAATGTCCTGCAACTAGCAAATGATAAATTATGGTATACCCATGAATCAGTTAGGGTTCAGTAATGAAAAGGAATACACTATGGATTCACAGGACAATGTAAATAACTCTCAAGAGCATGAGATTAAGTAAAAGGAGCCAGACACACACACACACACACACACACACACACACACACACACACACCCCATCATGTGATTCTGGTTCCATTGATACGAATTCTTGAAAAAGCAAAATCGTACTGACAGAAAACATTTGGGGTTGCCTGGGGCTGAGGACCAGGGGAGCATACACTCTGTAAGGGAGGTAGAGAGAAATTTGGGGGGAGGGTAGAAATGAGTTAGGTTTATATTACTGTATTTGTCAAAACTGATAACATTTACTGGAAAAAATTATTTTTTGGTAAGTACATATTTCAGTAATGCTGGTGCAAAAAAAAAATAGTCCGAAACTGATAAAATATTGTGAACCAGGCAGAGGTAAAGGTAAAACTCTCAACAACAAGGTTCCCATCCTGGGGCCTTGCCTGTCTCCCTGAAACAGAGCCTACATAACAAAATGAAAGAGGATAAGCACGTAAGGAAACATCCCTTTTTAAGAGAGATTCCAATGCTGACATCAGTTGATGGACATTTGGGTTATTTCTCGTTTGGGGTTATGTTAAATCTCATGAAAAGATTTGAAAATGAGTATGTTTAAGATAAAAACGTAAGAGGGTAAACTGTATAAGGCAAAAACAGGGCATGATGCCCAATGAGAAAGGAAATTCAGAAAACCCACTGAAGTTCTTTAAAAAAATACTATAAGCATTGGAAAATATCTGAAAAGGCGACTGTTTAATGGTGAATTATCTATTACTGATGGAAAGATAGTAATTAGAAGATAAAACTGAGGAAATAAGGCAAAATGAACCACAGATATGAAATACAAAATAAAAGTTAAGATTCATGAGAAAAAGAATAGGACTTAATATATGAGGTCTGTCCAGAAAAAATCCAGCCATCATTAATATTACGAGAAAGGTTTGTGTGACATTGACATACCCTGGCAGCCAAGGAGAGTGGACTGGAATGCACAGGAGTGAACAGTGATGACTTCACTATACTAGTCAGTGGGGGCGGCAGACTCCATTGAGTGAGCAGATGTACTGTGTGGCTGTTGTATTCAAAATGAGTGAGTAGGACAATAAATCTGCACCAAATTTTGCATTAAACATCAACATTCCTCCATGGAAGCTATTCGCATGATTCAGAAGGCCACAGCTATGAGCAACTGGTGATTGGCAGCTTCATCATGACAACATACCCACTCATGCATCACGTCTCGTGCAGAGTTTTTTTGTGAAACATCAGATCACCCAGGTGACTCAGGCCCCTATGGTCCAGATTTGGCATCCTATGACTTCTGGCTGTTCCAAAAACTAAAATCACCTTGGAAAGGGAAGAGATTTCAGACCATCAGCGAGATTCAGGAAAATATGACAGGACAGCTGATGGTGAATGGAAGAACTGTGTGAATTTCCAAGGTACCTACTTGAAGGGGACTGAGGTATCGTTGTCTTACAATGTTTCTTCTATCTTGTATCTTCAGTAAGTGTCTCTATTTTTCACAGGACATGGCCGGGTACTTTCTGGACAGACCTCGCATTTCAGCAACAAAGCGGACAGCAGATCTGTTCTGCACGATTGTGCATTATGGCAAGTAAAACTATCAGATTTTTTTCATGTCCTGGGAGAATTTTATCTCTTAAATACAGGGGAACTGTTCACAGTGCTGTTACTGCCCCGTTGAGGGTGGGGATGGGGATGAAAAGCATCGCTGAGGATCCCAGGACTAATCCTTTCACATTCAAGAAGCCACTGCAGAGAGTCAACCTCAGGCAAATATTTGTTGTGGAGGCTGTTGGGGACCCGAAGTGATGACAGGTGCTCATAATTCATCAAGCGTTTATGTAAGAATGCCAAGGAGACATCACTCTGCTCTGCGAGAGTGGTAAAAAGTGATGGCTTAATTCAGAGGGGAGGTAGCCGGCTTCCCACTGGGTCTATAAAGAAAGAAGGGAGAATATTAATTCATGTCTTTCGATCTCAGCAAAGTGGTATGAGTAGCTTATTCGACTGGGCTACCTTCACGCCATGTGCTTTCCTGTGACTCCGTGGGGAAGACAGTTTCACCTGAGCATTTCGGTTTCACACTTGATGGATGCTCATCACAGTTCCAGAGAGTCAACACTCCACTTATATACAGTCATCCCTCACTTGAAAATGATTATTTCATGGAAGTCTTCTATGAGACTGTGAATTAAAGTAATTTGAAGTAAAAAAAAAAAACATTGAATTCTTAAAAAATTCAGGAGTATATTTTAATAATTTGAGATTTTTAAATTTTAAGATTTTAAATTTTAAGCCCGATTTGAAAACAATGTTCATTTTATAATTTGAGTTGACGCTCAATACTATTTTATGCTATCTTCTCGTGTACAGCACAGAGTTTAGACACTTACGTCATTTACGAAGTGATCCCCCAGGAAGTCTGGTACTCAACCTGGCCCTATACATAGGTATCACAATATTACTGACTATATTCCCTATGCTGTGCTTCATATCCAGTGGCTATTTAATAACTACGAGTTTGTACATCTTAATCCCTTGCCCCTTTTCACCCGCCCCCCCTCCACTCTCTCCCTTCCAGTAACCACCGGTCTCTTCTCTGTATCTGTGAGTCTGTTTCTGTTTTGTTTGTTTGACCTGCAAAGTCCATCAAAGTTATCACTAATTTGGCTTCTTTCATCTTTAACCATAAATAATCTTTTCCCCAAGCTTCTTTGGTGATGATCCCATTCCCATCATAGATGCCATCGTGTTGGATACAAGGATCAACACTACCGCAGAATTTAGGAAAATGTAAGACTTAACTGACAAAAACAGAGGACACAGGCAGTGTTAGCCCGCAGAATATTTACTCTCTAGTTAACATCTGCTTTTAAAAAATATGTCCTTTATTAGTGAAAAAATTTTACCTTTTTAAAAATTTTTCATAGCAGATCTTCCATGAAAGCCAGATTACAAGTTAAAAGTAAGACGTAAGTGAATAAATAAATTACATGGAGAATATGCTTCTTTCCCCGTTTCAATAATGGGCCATTTGATGTGTTGGAATTACAGTACAAGAATTCCTAACTCCACATGATTTGAACGGTGCGCAGCGTGCAGGCTGATGGTCTCTTACAGCTGCTCTAATGCAGCACTTCATGGACACAGGGGGAAGAATGGCCAGTGATGGGCTTAGTGCTGGACAGCATCGTGCCTTTTTGTAAGTAAGATGGCATATAGTCATGATATTCGAAGTTTCCAGACGTTTGTTTAATTAAGAAGAAAAACGGGAGCATAAAAATGGGAAGAATGGGAACTTATGGGAAGAATGCATGTTTCTCCCCTCCAGGGAAGATAAGAAAATAATTAGTCACTAAGGGAAAAATGCTATTAAACATTACAGAAAAGTTTTTTTTAAATCAGAAATTGGAGAATTTAACGTTTAAGCTTCTCACCACCAAGGGCACCTCGACTCCCCCTGCATCCTCGCCACCCCAATCAGACACCCCAGGTGCTAGATCAGACCCTATTTTATATCCCTGTTTCTGGTAAACGTTGACACAGTGAAATCAAATGGGCCTCACAGCACCCATCAGAACCACAATGTCAGCACAGCGCTGAAACTCACCCTCCAAAGGCCTCTCAGAAGGAGTCTGTGTCTCGCGTGACTGTCTGTGGAAAAGTGCACGCTTGACAGCTCAAGTAGAACATCACATCGACCTGATGTGTGAAGTCACAGATGAGGGAGAAACCTGAGTCCAGGAGAAAAGACTAAAAAAGTTACAGCCACAATAGCGATTGACAAGTAACCACAGTATTTCTGTTTGTGTTGTCATTTTGATGGCTGCCTCTGTAATACTGGCTTCAGAAAAAAAGGACGTAACGACAAAAATGCTAAATGACTCCAAAACTGTTAATTTATTCATAGAACTAAGGCTGTCCAAAGAATAGCCTACAATATATCTTTCCATGACTATAGAGTTTATATAAAAGCCTATTTTCAAATAAGTATAAAGAGAAAATTATACATTTAGACTTGGGTTCGTTTCACATATCTTTTAATTCCTGGGAATGACTTAGACCCGGTCATACAACTTTATTTACTCAGACAACAAAACTTTGTCGGTGGAGGAAGGGGCCCATCGATGTGGTGAAGGCACCGGGCTGAGTGCAAATGCAGACAGCAGAGTCTAATGAAAACTTGGACTTGGAGAGAACATGGTAACAGGTGTGAGGTCACTCTATCTCAGCTGCACTTAACAGATACAACCTATATTAATGAAAAATAAGCCCGAAACACTCTGGCTATGGAAAATGCCTACAATTTATTTACATAACATTAAATGACAAATATATGTTACCAGAAGATGCCGAAGGAAAAAAGACAGGAAAGCAGGGATGGTTTGTATCTACTTGCAGTATTCCCTAGGGAAAAAAATACTGTCAGAGAAGTAATGTCGTATTCTTGTTCTGAGCTCTGGAGGCCAAGATAACATTAGGTAAATTATAAAGAGATGAATTGTTGACAGTTACAAAGGATGTGTAACATACGCCCTGAAACGCAGCAGTTTAAAGCAAGTATTTGTTATGATCATACATTCTGCGGGTCTGGGATTCAAACAGGCTCCCCTGCTCTCTGCCCCTCGGCATCCGGCCCTCAGCTGGAAGACCCACAGGCTGAGCCATCTGAATGTGCCTGTACTCACAGGGTGGCTGGAGGAGGCTGGCGGAGGCTGGCGTGCAGGTGGGGACTAGGCTCCACGGAAGGGGGGCCTTTTCGGTGGTCTCTCGTGGGGCTCAGCTGGGCTTCCTTCGACATGGTAGTTGGGATCCAAGAGCATTTTCAGCTTCTGCTCTTAAGAAAAGTAGTTACATTTAGGCCTCGCTTCACATAGGGAGTTCATTTATGGTCTCTTGCAACAAATGGGCTGTGTTTAGTGTCTGTTTCTGAAAGGCAAATGAAGTTTATGCCTCCACTTCTTCTAACCCTAGTGTTCTTTAGGCCTAAAAATTTGGTTCCACTCCATCTATGTCCACAGACATTTGACCTTATTTTTGAGTTTGTGTCCATTCTTCCTATATTTTTGAGTAAAGGGTTGAGTTCTTTGGACATATTCTGTTCTTTTGATTACAAGTATAATCTCATCAAAAGTAGTGATTCACTTTAGGAATATAGGGGCAGGAAAAGAATGGCTTTTTAAAGGAACCTGAAAAATATCCTCAAGGGCTGGTGAAATCTGTAGGGAAGTTTCCCCCCTGGGGTTGTAAAAATACACCCACAGATTAAAGGATTATAAGATTCAGTAATACTTTACTGTGAAAACTCTGTTGCTAAACACATTAGAGAGTGGTACAGTTAATGCCTCAAAGCACTGCCCAACACATTTTAGGTTTTAAATATTGGATATTGAATAGCATAGTGATGCAAATTTAGATGTAAGCTTCTTTGCAGTATATCAATGAGAAGTAATCATACCCTAGTTTATCATAAGTGGCAACCCACATATTTATTAAAAATTGTTACTTTTACTTTTTATAACATAGATGTAAAAAATAGCCACTCCCCACCACACACAAGCACAAACACTCATAATCACATATTCATTCACTTTGGAACAAATGGATAACCACAAGATTTTAGTGCCTGTATTACAGTTACAATTTAATTGAATTCAACTTTAACAGTGACAGCATAAAGAGTGGAAGCCAAAGGTCATGATGCAGGTTTCAACAAAGACAAATGATTATCGAAAGCAGCAAGAATCTTACATTAATTATGTCAATATTTAGAGTGCTTCTCTTTAAGTTTTGGAAAATGTATTTCTACTAGATTATAATGAAGTTTACCAAAAGAAATAAGTAAAATATAATGATCCATTCTGTTCAGTTGTTTTCTTTGTCCTCGGCCGTGAACAAAACAGCAGGAGGATGGAAAGTAAAAGCTATTTGAATGGCTCTGCCATAGAGACTATTCTGTGGAATGTAAGGTATCATTTCAAATTCCCTTCAATGGGCCAGCGGTCACATGCATGAGTGATTGATAGATACACCGTAAAGGAAGGAGGGTTGCTCGAAAGCAGTCCTTCTTGCAGCAAAGGTTAGGCAGGTACCATTTTGCTTTTTTCCCCAATGTCTAGTTTTATTTAACTTCTTACAGATAAGCAGAGCAGAGGCAGACACAGGTCATTGGAAACTCCATCTCATGCCGTGTGCAAGGTGAGCCCTCCCAGCTCTCCAGTGAAGAGCCTTCTGTCCTAATTTAGCAATTTTCTCAGATGGCCAGAATAAAACAAATAAAACACAAGGGATGGTTTCTCTGGTCTGTAATGAT
The DNA here is from genome assembly GCA_004027735.1 of Carollia perspicillata. Lineage (NCBI taxonomy): Eukaryota > Metazoa > Chordata > Mammalia > Chiroptera > Phyllostomidae > Carollia > Carollia perspicillata. The sequence goes on from PVKM010048325.1 coordinate 8,595, forward strand.
ATCAGAGCAGTTATATAAGGATCATCTTAAAACAGGCAAAGGCAGTCACCTTTCTAGAGACGGTCCATGACCACAGAGACAGGGAAGTGTAGACCCTGCTGAAATCTGGAGAGATGCCTTCAGACTTTCACAGTTGTAGGAAAGAGAGTTGGGATTGATTTGTCTAAATGTTGGGAGTTCAGGAAAACTCCTCTGGAGGGGATCCCCTCATCTGAGTGAAGACCCTGGTCACAGTTCGCCATGTGAATCTTCTCAGGGATCGTCACTGCTGACTTCTCCTTCCCCCTCGCCCTGGACTGCTTCAGTCCTCTCTGTTGCCTCCCCCTGACCTGCCAGGCCTCCACCATGTGCTGGAGCAAATTGGTCCTCACAAACCCCATAGGTTTCTGGGTCGAGTCCCTTACGAAAGTACGTACAAACAGATTCTTTGGCAATTCATCTCAGTATTTTTATTTGTTGAATTTGGCTCTATGCCTAGATTTTTTAAAGGTTTTCCTTTTAGCCATTTGTTTCTTTTATGAAAAAATGTATCTTTTTTCTATGCTTTTACCAATCTCCTGGATCCTATATGCTTTTCCAAAGATAATTGCTATAGACCGCACAACTGCATTTCAATAGGCACAACTGTTGGCAGACTCCCAAATCAGTGCTCACTCGGGGCTCACTGAGATTCTTCAGGTGTTGTATGCAGGTGAAACCCCCACAGTTTCCAGATGATGCCTCAAGTGTTACCCTTCCCACCCTAAATATTGCTGTCTTCGCCTGTACCGAAGCTATCTTCCAACTCGAAACAATCGGTATGACGCAGGACTAGCAGTACTGGAAAGCAGAGCAAAGAGCAATGTAATTACTGCTTAACCTAACACACTAGTCTCTTTCACACCCTGAATCCTAAAGGAAAACAAAAGAAAACAAAACAAGTCACTGAACGTGGTTTTAATAATTGATTCTCAAAGTGTTAATTTAATGCTCCTAACTCTCAGCAGTAATTTAGCTAAATGGGTTTAATAATTTGTCACAGAGCCAGACAGAAGTGGAAACCATGTGGCCTGTAAATTGCTGTTATGTTTGGTGTGAGAGATGCTGAGTGCCAGCCCCGCAAGTCTAGTCTCTGGTCACAGGAGAACACTCTGGTCAGAAAGAAAAGCTAGGGGATGCCTGGGAGACGCGGAAGAGGAACGTGAGCGTCCCTTACAAAGACAGGTGTGGGAAGGAGGGCTTATGTTAGATTTAAAGTTCTGGAACACAAGGAAAATGACTTTGGAAAGTTAGTCAAGGAATAAACAAAACCTCAACTCTAGATGTGTAATTTGTCCTCAATTTATGGTCTTAAATTACTTTCTGAAAAGTAAGACTATTTTTGTGCAGAATAGTATATACATCGTATAATCAGGTGATTTTCTTGTCAGCGTGAAACATGGCCAATGAGTTCTAGAAATTATAAAGGTTTTAAAAAGGATATTTTAACGGGAGGATAAATTACTTGTATTTTAAGGTGACTGCATCAGAGGACATATTGAGAAGGCTGAATTCATTCTCACAGTAGGATGGAAGAGGGCAGGGCTTCACTGTGGACTGAGTGGGAGAGCAGGTGCTTCTACCAGGATGTCGTCTCCACGGTAGTGGGGGCTAGAATATAGGAGCCATTTGACCCTTTCATATTGGGACGGCCATTTGAAAGAGAAATGATGTGCATTACCACAGATCAAAACTCGGTTTATTGTCCTGATGCAAACCTATTTAACATGATCTGATAACATCAACTCTTCTTCTGAGGATTCCAAGTTGTTTTACATTGATAAAGAACACGAAAATGAGAAGTTTCAAGAAGTTACAAGAAGAGAAAGTGAGGAAATTTATTGTCAATATAAAAAGTGTTCACATCCATTTTTCTAAATCAAGACTCTGACTGAGACTATGCAGACCCATGAAGGGACAGTTCTCTGATGGCTGGAATCTGTGTGCTGACATATTTGTGCACACTTTTTTTTGTGGAATAGATGCACTTGACCTGTTCTCCACACCCCCATCCCTACACTGGGGAGGGCTCACGTATACTGAAAGAAGAATCCCTCGTAGAGATATGTGTATAACTGGTTGTCCATTTGGCAACTGGGGAAGAAGAGATGCTTCTCAAATGTAGTTGAAAATGATCCGACTCATCTGGCACACTGTTTTGGCTCTTGTCCCATTTCATTTTTACTGTCTAGAATAAAGATGTGATGCTTAACAGAGGATTCAGAGACACATGAAAAGATGCTCAATATCGCTAGCTATCAGAGAAATGCAAATTAAAACCACAATGAGATACCACTTTACACTGGTAAGAATGGCCATCATAAACAAAGCAACAAACAACAAGTGCTGGAGAGGTTGTGGAGAAAAGGGGACCCTAGTTCACTGCTGGTGGGATTGCAGACTGGTACAACCACTTTGGAAAACAGTATGGAATTTTCTCAGAAAACTAAAAATGGAACTGCCTTTTGACCCAGCAATTGCACTGCTAGGATTATATCCCAAGAACCCTGAAACACCATTCCAAAGAACCTATGCACCCCAATGTTCATAGCAGCACAATTTACAATAGCCAAGTGTTGGAAGCAACCTAGGTGCCCATCAGTAAATGAATGGAT
>PVKM010048326.1:0-11033 GCA_004027735.1 Carollia perspicillata
CGGCCAGCAGCTGTGATCACCTTTCCCCAGGATACAGGCCACTCTTGCCCTCACCCTTTCCCACCCGTCTCGTCGCGGGGCGGGGCGGGGCGGGGCGGGGCACGGAGGGACGGGGTGGGGCCAGACCTAAGTGCACAGCCCGGTAGATTTGCCGGTCACCGGGCTGGCCTGCGCGTGGGCAGTGGCCTGTCCGCGGCCGGTGGACCATGGAGGCTCCAAGTTCCTTCGCACTGGACTGGTTCGGCCGTTCGCTGCCTGAGACGCGAGGGGGCGATTTGAAGCGGTGGCTCTGTGAGCTCTGGCTACTGCTGCTGGCTTCTGGCCTGAGCGTTACTTTTTTGCCGCACGAAGAGGACGTGAGCTTCATCAATGAGTACGTGAACCTGCACAACGAGCTGCGAGGCAACGTCCTGCCCCGAGCGGCTAACTTGCGCTTCATGGTGAGGCCCTGAGGCGGTTTGCCCGAACCTCTCGGACAGCCGGGGTCCCGACGCACCCCCTCGGCCTCACAAAGTGCGGGCCTCTGCTCTGAGGCTTAAAGGATCGCGGGCAACTGCACTTTTAGTTTGGGTTTTAAAATATGTACATATAAAGTTTATCCATTCAAGAAATAAAAACCACTGTCTCTCTAACTCGTTTATTACCAAGATTTTGCACAGGGCTGGGACTAGGGTGAGTAGAGGCACTCACCAGATGTGCAAAATTTAAGGAGGCTTCAATTCCGAGAAATGATAGTTGAATTATATATATATATATATGTTATATGTATATAGTATATATGGTTGAATTATATATAATTGAATTATATATATATATAATCAATGCAAAAATGTCATTGGTGAAGACAATATGAACTTAAACAGGACCATTGGGCTTTAATTAGAAATGCAAATGAGGCACTCTCGGGATGGTACAAGTGAAAAGATCTTGTTTTTTAAAAAACTTTATTTTTTTTCATCATGGTTGTTTTTACATTAATTTTGCTTTTTACAAATATTACTTACCTTGATTATTGACTTTTTGATATCCACCCTAAATTTTGCTCCCGAGGGAATGTTTTGGTCACAGCACCCTTGTCCAACTATTCGAGTCTTCTTGATTGTTGTTAAAAATGATTGCAAAATGTACTGAAATAAATATTATCAGGCAATTAGGAGCTTCCAATTAACATTATAAATGATATTGCAAGGACTTTCTCTGTAAACCTGAGTCTTTCCTTCCTTCTGGATTGGTTTCTTAGGTCAAATCCCAAAAATGTCATAAAGAATGTGTTATCTTTAATTTATATGACACAGTGATTGGTAGTCTAAAGGATTGTGCCAAAATAAGCAAATACCAACAGTGTATAAATGTTTTGTTTTTACCATATCCGCAGTGGCATGGGTTTTTCAACCATTTGATAAACTGATAAATTATAAAATGGTACTTAATGTTAACTTTAAAATGCTATTTTGGTTGATCATATTTTGGTTCTGTCTTGTTCATTTTCTTTGTCTTTTGTACTGTCAGTGTTTCCACTTCTGTTTACCTATTTTCTCATAGAAATATACTAGGATTTAGCACTGTTGCTGAAGATAGTTACTGCCAAGCCAATTTTTATGTTTTGAATTTCATCCAAGTATTAGCTTATAGTACAACATTTTATAAGTTTTATATCTCTAATCTCTAAATATTATATTTTAAACATAAAGAAAAGTAGACAGTAATATATAGAAAGTATATAGAGAGTAAAAGCATAGAAAGCAAGTACACTTGTGCACTTGCAATATATAAATTAATATATGAATAGTTTAATAGGAATATTGTATTTAAAGCCCCAACCTAAACTTTTACCGTTCTCCTCTTTCTAAAAGTTGGTGTGTATTTTTCCATTGATTTTGCTAGGATGTAAACATTAACTGTAAATAGCAGAATTTACTGTAACATTATTGTCTCTTTGAACTTTTCCTTGAGAGATTTGAAAATCATACATTTATTTGCACTTTTATTGGTCATTCTTAACATTTTAATATGCGTATAAGTTTACAAAATCCAGTTAATCGACATCTATAACCTCCTTTCCAAATATAAAAAGATCTTGCAACACAAATTCTGTCTCATGCCCATGTCCATGCTGTTCTTGTCATCTAGTATTTTTTCTAACTTCTTATTAAACTTAAAAAAAATAGTTTTTATTATTGTGGTAAAACACGTAACATAAAGTTTACCCTTTCAACCACCTTTCAGTGTAGAGTCCTGTGGCACAAGCACATCCACATGGTGGCGCCACCAACGCCACCATTCATCTGCTGCACATCTTCACCTTCCCCAGCTGCAACTCTGTCCTGTTAAACCCTGACTCCCCGGCTCCTTCTTCCCCCAGTTTCCAGCTACCACCATTCCGCCTTTTGTCTCTGCGAATTTGACTAATCAAAGTATTTCTTGTAGGAATCATGTAGTGTTTCTCCTACGTGATTATTTCACTGGCAATAAGGTTTTCAAGGTTCGCCTATGTTGTAGCATGTGTCAGAATTTGCATTTCTTAAGGTTGCAAGTCAAAACCGCAATGAGGTGTCACCTCACAGGTATTAGGCTGGTCATCATCAAAAAGACAAGTGATAGCAAGTCTTGATGAGGATATGGAGAAAAAGGAACTATTTCTATGGAGAATAAGGGCACTATTGGGAGCAATGTAGACTGGTGTAGCCGCTAGGGAAAATATGTCATGTATTGGTTTGATAGTATTTCAAACCCACTTGTATATGATGAAAATGAAGTTATTCTAAGAGTAAAGTTGTTTTGACATAAGAATGAGGTAAGATTTGTCAGGATGTCATCACTTCATTTGTTGTTTTTGCTAAGCACTTAGGAGTTCAGCTGATGAAGCGCACTGCTAGAGCTTATCTATATAAAACATCTGAAGGAACAACAATGAAGGGGACGTTTAGGCTACAAATAATAGAGTTCAGCTTGAGCAAAACCTCTCTTTGAAGACCTCTGAGGCATTTGCTGTGACTGCAGTAAAGGCTACTCTTTTACTAGCAGTGGCCAAGGCTATGCAGTGGCCCTGTGAAGATCAGCTTGCCCATCAACACCAGTACCGTTGTACCCTAGCTGCACCCTCTACCAACAAATGACTTCATTTTTGCACTGGCAGCTGGACACCAGCTCTAGGTTGCTTAGCTGTGTCTCCTGAGTACCAACTTATAAATAGTGCACCTCAAGTAAATTTGGACTTTATTCCCATCATCTCCCCTTGCCTGGAACAATAGTGTAATTAAGCTATCATTGCTTTAAAGTATGTTATTTTTTACTGGCTTATTCAGAGGCATCATATATGCTATCGGCTTATGGAATTATTATAATTCCCATGGTGAACCTGTGTTAAATACTAGCAAAACATATTCAGTTTCTGAGCATAGTATTTCCACCCCAAACAAAACATGACAGTTCCTCAAAAATTAAAAACAGAACTGTCATATGATCCAGCAGTTGAACTTCTGGGTACATACCCAAGGGAAATTAAAAACAGGATATCAAAGAGATTACTGCACTCTCATGTTCACTGAATCATTGTTTACAATAGTCAAGATGGAGAAACAACCTAAGTGTCCATCATTGTTCTTTATGCATAAATGGATCAAGAAGATGTGTGCATATCCAATGAGTATTATTCAGGCAGGAAAGAAACCCTGCAATTTATAACAACTTGAGTATACCTTGAGGTCATTATGTTAAGTTAAATAAGCCAGACAAAGACAAAAGCTACATAGTATCACTTACATGTAGAATCTGAAACAAAAATGTTTTTAAAAGCCTGACTCTTAGAAACAGTAGAAAAGAAAATTTCCAGGAGCTGGGGCTGGGAGAAATAGGAAGAGGTTGGTAAAAAGGTATTGACTTTAGTTGAAAACACTGTATTATATAGTTGAAAAAATTATATATTTTTTCATTTGTAATTGAAATGTTTTCAATTGTAATTATTTTAGAGTGAGCAAAGAAATTTGTAAATATCGTAACTTATTTTACACATTGTCGTGGAAAGCAATGAAGTAAAATGCATACATACTTGGAGTTGAGAGTTAGACTTCCTGGGTTTAAATTCAGGCTCCACAATTTATTGGCTATAAGTGACTACAGGTGAACTACTTGTTTGATTTTTAGTTACTTCCTTTGTGAAACAAAAACTAATAATAATGCATACCTCATAGGGTTATTCTGGACATTAGGTGAAATGATGCATAAAAACAGAATAGTGACTGGTACAGAGTGAGCATGTGATGTATAAATAATATGCAAAGTGAGGCATCAAAAGGATAGTTCATAGAGCATTGTTTGCCAATGAGAAATAACCTGAAAGGTCATTAAGAGTGGAATGATAACATATATTATATGCTATCCATACTATGGAATACTATGTAGAGATTGCAAAAGTTAAGTAGAGCTAGTTGTACTAATATGGAACAATCTCTGTAAGTGAAAACTGTAAGTTTCCAGTCAATAATGCAAGGGAAAAAATTAAAAACATAGCCATTTTTTAAAACAACAATTACCTTTGGGGAAGGAAGTAGTAGGAGAAAGTATTCTAAAGGCCTGATCTGTATATTTTCTATACTATACTTTTGATATTGTGTGCAATGGGGACTGCCCAAACCGGAATTATCTTCTGGAGGGCAGGCCCCTTGTCATATGGCTCCCCCACTAGGTGAGCGTTCTAGGAACCCATCTGTATCAGTGTACCAGCAAGCATTGTTGTGAGAGGCTGTGTTGGGCTTCAGGGAATTTTTTTTTAAGACTTTCAACACCCTTGCCCATCTCATGATGGGTGGTTTACAAGTGCACCTGCCCACACTGCACTGACCAAAAACAGCATGACCCCCATGCCCCACCCTCCCTATTCACCCAATCTCACCCCAAGTGACATTTTTTGTTTCCCCATGAAAGAAGTCCACAGAAGGAAATGTTTTGCCTACGTTGAAGAGGTAGGGGGAAAAAACAGCAGAAGCACTAAAAGGTATCAAAATCAAGGAGTTAAAAAACTGGATAGTGGAAAAAAACACCTTCATAGGTGTATTGCATCAAATGTAAAGTACTTAGAAAGTGACTGAAGTTTAAATATGTAAGAATAAATATACAATTTTTTTTACAAATAGATTCCAGGGATTTTTTTTGGAATCTCATATATGTATAATCTATGAAATTAACTGAGGAAACCCTCAGGAAATCCTAGTATTAGTTTTAGGTATACTGTAACATATTTACTTAGCATTTCAGTCCTACTACTATTTTGTTGATTTTTCTATGTGTGTTCTTTTTGTTCTTGTCCTTAACAATGAACTTAGTGAGGCTCTAAATAATGACAAAAGTACACATCAGTGGGTATTTCCAGAGAGTGGCCAGGGAGCAGCATCTGATGAAATTTTCTCATGTTTCTGGGAACATCATAAAACTTTATCTTCCTCTTTTACAACATTATAAACTACCATCTATTGTGTGTGTGTGTGCATATATATGTGTGTGTATATACATGTGCACATATATAAAATATCCCGGGTTATTACCTTGCAGTAAGGCTCCTAGAGCACTAAATTTATACTTTAAGTTTTATTCCTCACAACACAATATTCTGCATAAAACCAGTGCTCAGTGAATAGTTCTTAGATGAGTATTTTATTATAATACTATGAATAAAAGTCATGAGATTAAAAATACATATTCTGAAGAGACTACATGAGTATTATGCAGTATTATAGAGTTCTGAACAGACTACATGTGAGAGCATCACAGTCATTTGCATCATCTAACACACCGGCTTTTTAATGACAAATATATGCATAACCCTTTGTCTCAGGAAATAGTTGTGCCATTTATGATTAGCTTTAAAAAACGGCCTCACAGAAATTCCCCAAATAAGACCCCTATGCACAAAATTAGGATTGTTTTCCTTAAATCTTACTATAAGAACTCAAGCAAAATAATGTAGAGCAAACAAACCAAAAACACTTATTGTTACTCTTTTGTTTTCTTTGCTTTTTGCATTTTTTTTCAGACGTGGGATGTAGCTTTGTCACGGACTGCTAGAGCATGGGGGAAAAAGTGTGTGTTTGAACACAACATTTATTTGGAAGAACTACAAATGGTCCATCCTACATTTAATGGTATTGGTGAAAATATGTGGGTCGGCCCTGAAAATGAATTTACTGCAAGCCTTGCTATCAGAAGTTGGTATGCAGAGAGGAAAAGGTACAATTTTGAAAATGGCAGTTGTTCTGGTAACTGTTCTAATTATCTCCAGGTATCTAATTTTTATATTATTAATTCAATGGACTCCTTAATTTTTTTACTATTAAGTTTTTATTAATTATTTCAGTTTTACAAGTAAATCGAAATGGTAAAATTTTTACTTCTAACAGAATCAAATTCTTATCGGTCCTAGGTCTTCAAGAGGTCTATAATGTCATCTATTATGTGAACTATACAATTAAAGCATTCTGTTATTTTTTTATTGCTGTTCAAGTACAGTTGTCTCCATTTCCCCCCACCGCCCCCCCACCCCAGCCATCCCCACCTCCTTCCTCTGATCCCACCGCCCCTTGGTTTTGTCCATGTGTCCTTTATAGATGTTCCTGGAAACCCTTCCCCTTTTTCCCCTCATTATCCCCTACAATTAAAACATTCTTTTGAATATAGGAAATCTAATCTTCATAACCAAAGATGAAAAGTATTTTTTAAACATAATAAACACTGGAAAGGAAGAAACCAGAAAATATAATTTATTTTTAAATGATTGGCTATAAACATACTGTAAGTAAAAGACTTGATATTTTTTGCACAGATTAGTACATATACTACAATATAACTGATGGGTTAAAACATTTAAATGCAAATTAATGGTATTATCTCCCTACATCATATCTAACAGTCTACCCTTACACTTGATACCCCACCCTTACACTTTATACTCCAAGAATACTGAACCACTTGTTATTTCCTGCACATACACTTGTCATTGCACACATCACATTGTTTAATAATCACCTACATGTGATTCTACACCAAGAGCAGGGGTCTTGTCATATATTTATTCTCAATACAACAGCCTGACATTATTTAGGTCTTCAATACATATTTGTATCAGGGTGAACTTCCCACCTTATTTAAAATATTATTATTTTCTATCAATAGACTCTAATATCATGTTTTATGTACAACTTTATGACTTTGAAACTTTTCATGTTGAACTCATGTCTCTTTCACCAAATTAATCATGTTGCAAAAATGTTTGACCTGTTTACTGTTATTCTAGAAAGTGATAGTGGTTTTCCATTGCCTTACTCATATCAAAACACTAAGTGACTCCTTAATGCCCCTTCGTGCTCTCTGTGAACTGGCAGCTGCTCCTGACCTACTACTGTATATTGTGTACTCCTGAGTCCTGGGATCTCAGACATTTTCATTTCCTGCATTTGACCTAACTCTAATTTAACTGTTGCAGACATTCTATTCTCTATTCTTTTTGTGCAATGCTCTATTTCTTTAAGAATCACATTTTTAAAACCAATGAGGCTTGGAATAAAAATAAAAATATAACAGAAATGGTTCCCCTCTCTCCCACAGAGGTGAACACAACAAAATGTACTTTTTTGTCACTTGAGACTATAAGAAATATTAAAATCTTACAGACAATTTCTGGAATATCTTTAATTATCCTCATATCATTATTCCAATCTAAGACCTGTTTTTCCTTTTATAAAAACAAGCCTCTTTAATCATTTTTTTAAATGAAAGGTTCAGACTCTATTTTATAATGGAATTTCTTCAACAAAAGAAAAGTGCTAATAGTATTCAATTACTCTCTACTCTTGTATCACTTTTCCTTCCCTTCTATAATCTTAGTGTCCCTCTTTTTCTCCCCTTTGTTTACAACTTTTATTCTTAGAAAACTTTTCTCTTTCCATCTTCCTCTAGAACTCTCAGATCCAAGGAGAAGATACAAACTGATTCAGCAGGTGGGCCTTTCTTTGGCTCTGTAATTCTGGATCAGCATTTCTCAAACTCTTTATCCTAAGAGTGCCTATTGTTAGAATCTTTTAAAGTGTTTCTCTAAATACAGTGTTACAAATGTTTCCCTAAAACCATGATAATTCTCTACCTGCTCCCAGGTGAAGAATAGTTCATATTTCTTCAATTGTGTAGTTAAAAGTTCTATGTGAATTGAGTATAGTATTGTTTATAATATGGCAGAGTAAATGTTTAGAATTAAATTTCATGTTTTCCTTGAAAATTTTACTTTAGCTTGTTTGGGACAAGTCTTACAAAATTGGTTGTGCTGTTACTCCCTGTTCAAAAATTGGACGTATTAAATATGCAGCAATTTTCATATGCAACTATGCACCAGGGTAAGTTACTTTCAGTTTTAAAAACAATATAAAAACAAATAAATTAGCATTTCTTATTTTGTTTTCCTAACTTTCAGTATATCCTCACAGATGTTTTGTGTCCTATAAAAGAATTAAATATAAGATGTTAAAAATATTATACTGAAATATTTTCAATTCATAATGAACCAATAAGTTATAATTTGGGCATATTAGTATTATATATTGACTAGCCAATTATTACTTCTTAAATGAATCTTAACTTTAGTATTATTTCACAATACTTAGCCTAATTAGCATTGAATTTAAATTACTTTTCAAATAGTTTACTCCCATATTATTAAAAAAGTAAAAAAAAGATAAAGTTACATGTGTTAAAATGTACGCTGTATGAGTTATTTCAGGAGTACATCTAATTTGTAATATGAAAGACACTTTTAATTGACTATTTTTTGGAGATTGAGTTATTAATGAGAGCTAATATCATACATATAAGGAACTGTAATATCTCAGAGATGGAAGAGTACTTTTCAAGTCTTCCAGTCAAACTATCCATGTGAATTTGAGTTCCAGAAAGAGTGTACCAGCTTACTGTTCCCTGACATGTGCGGAGTATCATTTAAGCTTCTCCATCTTCTCAAAAGGATGAGTGGAAAGTGGTCATTTATTTTTGCTTTTACCTCAATTACTTCAATTATGAGTGGGACAAGAGCTTTTCATATGATTAATGACCATTTTCTTTTCAGGAAATAACCTCTTTATAGCTCCTGCACATTATTCTCCTGGGTTGTTTCTCTTTTTGATTTGTATGAATTCTTTGTAAATTAAGGCGACTGACTCTGCCACGTATCCCGGAAATATATTTTCCCAGTATATTTTTTTTTCTTTGGCCATGTCTATGATATTTCTTTAGCCATAGGTTAGTTTGAAGGTTTTATAGAATCAAATATATACATTTTCTCTGGATTTTTGTGTCCTCCTTGGCAAGGCCCCACGCTGTTTTCCGACAGCCCTCCGTCTTGGCTGGGCCCAAAACGCGGCTCCGTCTCCTCAGCACTAGGCAATTTCCGAGATCTCTGTTCCGGTCTTCAGCCTCCAAGTAACTCCAAGGTCCTTCCAGAATCTTGCCTTGACACGTGCAGCTTCGGAACTGGCTGTGGACCCACAGAAAATTTCTTAGAGGCTTTGGGGAGCTCTTCTTTGCAGCTCCTCCAAGAGGGGTCCTTATTCTAAATACCAGATACCTTAACATCAATGAACGTGAATATCTCCTTTTTCCAGAAAGTGCACGTTCTTTGTTTGGATTTTGTTTCTCTAGCTATGTTTGGAGAATACCCTCAGAGAGAAAAACTCAGATAAATATAAAATTCCTATTGAGTTATTTTTATTTCCAAAGATCATAATCCTATATTGGTTGTTTCTAGTGCCTGAAAACAGTTATTTTATATACAGGGGAGGGTGAGCAAAAGTAGGTTAAATTATAAGCCATTATTAGCTAAAAGATAAATCATAAGTATGGATATGAAACAATAACCATAATAATAAGGCAACAGTAATACAAATAAATAATACAATAATTAATAAAGAAATAGAGTAAGAAAAACTCTGTTTCACACACTCACAACTGTACACCTACTTTTGCTCATTCCCTGTATACTTTGTCCAGTCTTTATGGTTATTTTTATATTTTTAAATATTTATTTATTTGTTTATTTATTTATTTATTTTGATGAGAATGCTTATTAAGGCTTCAGACAGTGAAACAAGGAAGGACCTGGATAGAAGAAGCAATAGGAGAGCCTAGGAGGGCTTAGTTCAGCTGACGGAGAAGTCAGAGGAATGAGGCCCTGGAGACAAGCTGCCACTGCCCATTGCTCCCTGGTTGCCAGTTTCCTGGGGCCCCTTAGAATTTAGGAGATGCATGCCTGTAGGGGACAAAGAGGGGCAAGGGAAAGGTGAAGGTGTGCTTCCAGGAAGGAGAGTGAGCTTCCTTATGGCGATTTTAAACAAGAGGCTAATTCCTTTTTTTTTAAAGATTTTTATTTATTTATTTTTAGAGAAGGAAAGGGAGACAGAAAGAGAGAGAGAGAAACATCAATGTGTGGTTGCCTTTTGCACACCCTGGACTGGGAACCTGGCCCACAGCCCAGGCAAGTTCCCTGACCAGGAATCAAAGAGGCAACCCTTTGATTCGCAGGTCAGTGCTCAATCCACTGAGCCACACCAGCCAGGGCGAGAGACTAATTCTTATACCAACTTTCATAACACCTAGAAGTAAAGTGTATCAAATATTTAAAAGTTAAAAAAATAAAGAATTGCTAGAAGAAAATGTGAGATAATATGGGGTTGACCAAAAGGTTCATTCAATTTTTAAGTAAAAATAAAAGATATTTTTCATTTTCACCAATAACTTTATTATATAACATATTCGCCATTTTGTTCCACCGTGTTCTGCCATCTTTGAGGCAACTTCATAGTTCCATCTTCCCAAAACATTTTATCTTTTCAAGCAAAAAACTGTCCCAGGTGCCTTTTGCAGTCTTCCAGAGAACTGAAATTTTTTCCATTAAGACAACTTTGTAAAGACTGAGATAAATGGAAATCCAAAGGTATAATGTCTGGTGGATGCGGTGGATGAATCAGACTTCCCAGCCAAGCTGTAACAGTATTTTCCTG